>CM035152.1:64026131-64329330 GCA_020205615.1 Panax quinquefolius
ATTTTATTGATTTAATAATTCTTTGCGTTGATATTTTATATTCTTTGTTGTTTGATAATTGTCATTACACGATATTTTTCTTTATCGAAGCAATAATTCATATTATCCTAATAATATTATTAGATAACATTATTGGCAATGTCTAGAAAGTTACATCTAAGGAGTGGTTTGGTCACCTAATTTAAGCTGCCAAAGTAAGGAGAAATTCTTATTGAAAGCCCCTCTTTCCCAGGAACCGTCCCGTTGTCAATAATGTGATTCTGTAATATTATTTGTGAATAATTAATTATTGATTTATATGATGAGAAAAATATTGATTTTATATGGATATAGATGGAGAAAATTTTAAAATGACAATTGTTGAAAATTAATATTTTATCTTTTCGATAAAATAATTCATTTAAATATATTATTTTAATAATATATTAACTAGTGATATTTTTACAACGAATGTGGGATATATGAGTATACGAGGAGGAAGAGTATTTTGTTGCAATAAATGTTTAAAACATGTTAAACATGTAAATTGGACCCCATTTATTGACTGAAATTTGATTATAGCATGTAAAATCGTCCGTTTGTGGATTTCGGTCAATTTCTATTTGGAATTTGGAAAAACTTTCTTCTGCAAAGTTGTAGAGAATTGAATTTCCTATAAAAACTCGCGAGATTCGAATTTTCTGATGAAAGGGATATTTATTATAAATTATTGAAGTTCCGAAGCTCCGAAATAATTGATTTTTGGAAGTTTAAAATATTTAAAATTAGAAAAACGTTTTTTCTTACTTTTTCTAGAATGTGGCATGTGTTTGATGGCTGAAATCAGATTCTAGGCATGTGTAGAAAATTTATATAATTATATTATTAATTTATTAAATTTTTCTGCTTTGATGTTTCTAGCAATTTCTATAAATAAAAGGTCTTGGGTTAGAATTGAAAATCACACCCGTAAATCAAGTTTTCTCTCTATATATTATCGAGTGTATTCTTGTGAGTATTTTGGGTATACTTTGAGTATTGCTATACGGTTAAGAGTCCAAGTCATAGCCTTTATATCCTGTTTCAAATTTAAATCTCGATCTTCGAGGTAAGAGATGTTATTTTCTTCTCAAATGATATTATTTCTTCAATATCATTATCTTTGAAATATTAGTTGGAACTTTTTATCAAATTTGGAACTTTTTCATGCTCGGGTTACTATTCATGAGTTACTTATTCACGAGTTACTATTCATGAGTTACTATTCACGAAGTTATTATTCACGAGTACTATTAATGAAGCGTGAAGATGTTTTTTGTGGAATTTCTATCTTTTGGTGTCGAAGTTACTATTCACGTGATCGATACTTTATTCACGTATTCACGATACAAGACTATTCATAGAAAAATAAAATTTCTTCTTTTCATCAAAATATCTATTCGGATACTAGCTTTGATTGTATCCATGTTTTGATCATTCTTGAATTTTACACCACTATGATTATTTTTTGAGGTATTTTGAACATGGATAAAACAAAGTACGAATCCTTAATCCTTGTCATTTTGTTTCAATTTGGATTCGTTTCTTTAAAAAATATTTTCATCATCCTCGGTCCTTAAATGATGATATTATTGAATATCTTTGGCACGTAGTGCAAAAGATGATTGATTTCGAAGAATATCTTTGGGTCAGAAGTGCAAAGATGAACAGTGTTTAGATGAACATGACCCGGTCGATGAATATCTTTGGCTTCAGAGTGCAAAAGATGAATATTTGATTCGGATATATATTGATTGATGTTACGGGGATAAAAGATGAGCGATGAACTTTTAAATTCATACATAGAAGATAGTAGTTTGCATTCTCTACTTAACTCTTCTAATGAATTATTATTTCATTAAATATTGATTTAAAATTTGTTGTCTATTGTATTCTATTAGATTTTTCCTGTTGAAGACTAACGATAATTTGTTGTATATTATCTTAGTCATAATATTCTTTCTATCGGGCTAGTTGAGCTCACCCTTTTCCTTTTTGTTCCATTTTTCTTTCAGGAGGCGAGAATATAAATGCGAGTACAGTCGGGGTATGGAATGAAGGTTTTAGAGAGAGTTGTTTAGTAGTCCTCACCATTTTGAAAATTAATGTATCAATAAATGTGATGAGGATTTATTTGAGTATAGATATTGTCTAGAAGATAATATTTGTATTCAAACTTACAGCTTTCTTCATTGTAATAATAAAGTTGTAGTTGTTTCGTACCATGTATTGACAACCTCGGAATGGGTGATGTATACCTATTTTGGGGCGTCCACAGGTTGGTATCGAGCTTAGGATATGATCTCCGGCGGAGATCGGGGAATAGAACTAGGTGGGGAGAGCAGAGTAAATCCTTCGCTAGTGTGTCCTACCTAAGCTTATTTTTTTAGTTGGTTAGTATATAGGGATATTATGTGATATATTGATTTCCTTAATTAACCCTTGTTTTATATGACAATGTTTGAGAATGTCGACCGAGAATATTAATGATTGGAGTAAATGAGGCCGTGGAGATGCTGTGCCTTACCAACGAGGAGAGCGTGCAGCAACAGTGACAATGTACCTCCCCGTGAACAACACCACCGGAAAGCGTATGATGAACGAGGGATGTTTAGAAGATTTTTGCGCTTCATGCAAAATCGCACGAGGGAGACTCGTGTTCAAAATACGAGGAGAAATGATAGCAATTCACGTTGTTGTCACAACCAAGCAAAGTTCAAAGAGTTGGGACCACTGAATTTAAGGAAAACCGAGATCCGATCATGGCGGAAACATGGGTCAAGCAAATTACCAAGATATTCGATGTCTTGGGATGCACGGAGAGAACGAAGGTTCCATTCGCCACCTTTATGTTCCGTGGCGAGGCGGATCTTGGTGGGAGTTTGTGAAGCGTACCCATCCAAATTCGCACTTAGCATGTCCCGGAAAACGTTTGAAACTATTTAATGACAAATACTTTCCCGAAAGTGTTCGTCATATGAAGGAAGTGGAGTTCATCGATTAGAGCAAAAACAACACGATTTGTGTCTCAAAGACGAGGCAAAGTTTGCGAGAGTTATCGTGTTTGCACCTCATTTGGTGGAGAATGAGGAACGTGTGACGGATGTTTCTTAGAGGTTTGAAACCCGGATACGTCAAGATCTCATTTCTCATAAAATTTCTCTCTATTCGAGATGTTGTAAATGTGGCTCAATTATTAGAGCGAGATAACGAGTACGGCCAACTAAGGGACCACAACCAGGATCGTACCGGAGATAGCGATCAATGAATAATGATAACCAAATGAGAAAGAAAAGCAGACGGACAGAAAATGGTAACCACTCGGGTGGTAATCATGGCCATGAAAATAGAAGAAGCAAGTCGAGAGAGATTTTAAAAAGGAGATTTAACAGCGACCGTATATAAAGACGGCAGTCTTGGCAAGAAGAATCGGTTCTAAGGAGAGAGAACGACCACCCATTATATGCTATAAATCACGGAAAGAGGGACATATTAGTCCAAAATGCCTGAACAGTTCAAGGTATGCTATAATTGTGGAAAGGAAGGACATATCGCTTCGAGATTATACGATGAGCGAAACCTAGTTCAATGAGGGACGGTGACTCAAAAGACATCCCCTGAAAAGTCAAAGTCATCGATTTCGGGAAGAGAGTTTGTTGTGATCGTCAAAATGCGAGGAACCCAAACGAGGTGATCACGGGTAAGCTATTTATAAATTCTTGCGAAGTTTATACCTTACTTGATCTGGGGTGCTACCCATTCATTTATCTATCCCGCTTGTGCTCAACGCTTAAACTTGACTCGGAGAAATTAGACTTTGACCTATCTGTGGAAACTCTCAGTTAGAGAAACTTTCATCACATCCACCGCTTATAAATCTTGTTTTGATTCAAGTTGGCACCATTACCTTACATTGACCTTATCTCTTAAAAGATACTTGCTTTTGATGTGATTTTAGGATTGATTGTTAACTACTCATCATGCCAAAATTGATTGTTTTCGTAAGGTTGTTAGTTTTCATATTCCTAACCAACCTGCAGTGTGCTAATTCAAGCAACTAAACCATTAAAATCAATCACTTGTCATATCTAATCATAAAGCTATTCGCTTATTGAAAAAGCGGATGTCGCTTTCTTAGCCCATGTTATGGATTTGAATAAAGACACGCCAAATTTGAATAATATTCCTGCTTGTTATTGACTTCCGGCGTATTTCACGAAGAATTTCCGGTCTACCCCGTAAACGTGAAGTTGAATTCTTTATTGATCTTGAACCTGGTACAAAGCCCATTTCTAAAACCCCATATCGAATGGCTCCTATCAACTTCGAGGAGTTAAAGGTCCAACTACGGAATTGTTGGACATCGGTTTCATCGGTCCTAGTACATCTCCTTGGGGTGCTCCTGCTTTATTAAGTAAAAGAAGAAAGACGGAGTATGTGACTTTGTATTGACTATCGGAATTGAACCATGTCACCATCAAGAATAGGTATCCTCACCTCGTATTGATGACTTGTTTGACCAACAGAAGGGCACAATTCTTTTCAAAATTGATCTTAGATTACGGTTATCATCGGTGAAGATTAGAATCGAGGATATTCCAAAGACCGCTTTAGAACTCGAGACGGGCATTATGAATTCTTAGTCATGTCTTTTGATCGACTAATGCTCTCATGACTTTCATGGATATGATGAACCGAGTATTCAAGGAATATTTGGATCGGTTCATTGTTGTTTTTATTGATGACATCCTCATATATTCCAAAAGTCGTGAAGATCATGAGCACCATTTGAAGTCAGTACTCCAAAGGCTTCGTGAAAACAAACTATATGCCAAATTGAAGAAATGCGAGTTCGGGCTTGAGGAAGTAGCATTCCTTGGGCACGCGGTGTCGAAAACATGGAGTATCTGTTGATCCGGCCAAGATTGAAGCAATACAAAGTTAGGAGCAACCAAGTCGGTGGATGAAGTACGTAGTTTTTGGGCTTATTTGGTTATTATCGGAGATTCGTGGAAGGGTTTTCTCGAATCGCTACTCCATTAACTCAAATTAACTCGAAAAGATACGAAATTGTTTGGAGCGAAGAATGCGAGATAAGTTTCCAAGAGCTTAAGAGGAGACTTATTTCTAAGACTGCTTCTAACAATACCATCTGGTTCGGATGGATTTGTTATCTCTGCCGATGCTTCTGCAAAGGGTTAGGATGTGTTCTCATGCAACGTGGAAAGTCATAGCCTATGCCTCATGACAACTTAAAGAGTATGAGAGGAATTATCCTACTCATGATCTAGAGTTAGCGGCCCATAAGCTTTTACGCTAAAGATATGGAGGCACTATCTATATGGAGAGAAAGTGGAGATATATTCGCACCATAAAAGCCTTAAATATTTCTTCACTCAAAAGAACTCAACACGCGGGCAATGACGTTGGCTCGACTATTGAAAGACTACGACCACACTATTATTCATACCATCCCGGTAAAGCTTAACGTGGTAGTGACGCATTGAGTAGAAGATCAGATCATATGCGGAACGAGTGCGATGATGTCAAGTATCTGCGTGACAGAGCCAACTTTAATAGAAAAGTTAAGGTTGCTCAAGCCACCCAATCGGAGCCGATCGTGTATGAAGAAGAAAGTACATGAAGGAGCTATTCCTAAGCGAGAATTGATGAAGAAGGAATACTTCGAGTCCACTCTGAACTTTGTGTTCCTAACGACTCGATTTGAAGTACAAGATTATGATGGAGGCACACAATACACCATTTGCAATCCATCCTGGAAGTACTAAATGTATCATGATCTTCGACATACATTTTGGTGGAACAATATGAAGAGAGAGATTGCAAAGTTTATCTCAATGTGTTTAACTTGTCAACGTGTAAAGGCGAGCATCCGGTACCTAAGGGTCCGTTGCAACCACTTGAGATTCCGAAATGGAAGTGGGAACACATTACCATGGATTTCATTCTGCACGGGTCTTCCTACGGTTTCTCAAGGCATCAATGCTATTTTGGGTTATTGTTGATAGATTAACCAAGTGTGCTCATTTCTTGCCGACACGGAGACTTATTCCCTTGAACATTTTGCTAGTATGTGACGTGAATGAGATTGTGAGGTTGCATGGCATGCCCAGATCCATAGTTTGGATCGTGACCCAAGATTCACTTCAAGATTTTGGGTTAGCTTGCAAAAAGCTATAGGCACCTGTTTGCGATTTAGTTCGGCATACCATCCCCAAACGGTTTGGACAATCGAGAGGACTATTCAAACTCTTGAAGATCTATTAAGACTCGTGTCCTGTACTTCAAGGGCGGTTGGGATAAGTATTTACCATTGGTGGAATTCTCCTACAACAACAAAGCTTATCGACAAGTATAGGTGTGGCTCCATTCAAGCATTATATGGACGAAAATGTCGTTCTCCAATATGTTGGGATGAGGTGGGTGAAGCAACATTGTTGGGACCCGAGTTAAATACGTGATGACTACCGAAAAGATCCAAATGATTCGACAACGATACAAAAACCAGACAAGATCGACAAAAAGAGTTATGCGGATCTTCATCGAAAGGACGTGGAATTTAGTGTGGGGGATCATGTATTGTTGCGAGTTGCTCCATGGAAGGGAGTTACAAGATTTGGGAAGAGAGGAAAGCTCAATCCACGATTTATTGGTCCATTTCAAATTCTTGACCGAGTAGGAAATGTAGCCTATAGACTCGCGTTACCTCCGAAAGTATGTCTCCTGTGTTTATAATGTGTTTCACATATCAGATTTCAGAAATATGTGAAAGACCCGAACCACGTTATAGAGTTAGAACCCGGATGAGATAGCCAAGACTTAACGTATGAGGAGGTACTTGTCAAGATCTTGGATAGGAAGGAGCATGTCCTACGCTAAGAAAGGTCATACCACAAGTTAAAGTTCGTGGAGGAATCATGCTTTCAGAGGAAATGACACAGGAATTGGAAACGGAAATGAAAGCGAGGTATCCTCACCTTTTCTAAACACTGTGTACGTGACGTCAATTTCGAGGACGAAATTTCATAAGGAGGGAGGTTGTAAGACCCCAACTTATTATTAATGAAATTTAATTTTCTATTTATTATTTTGAAATAGTAAGGGTTGATTTGATTAATGTGGATAGTTATGGGTAAAATACGCAAATATTTCAAAATAAGCAAGTGGTTATAAAATATTCATTGTTGTTTCGGGAATATTCGTTTGGTTGTGGAATATTCGATGCTGTCTGGGAATATTAAATGCGACGCAGCCACGACCATGTATAGGCCCATAACGAAAAAGCGATTGGATGAAGAAAACGACAAATATAAGTTGTTTAAAATAATGGCGTAGTTATTACTGATTAATCACCGTTAAAATACCCTGTGGTTAAAACAAGAAGATTACACCGATATTGCACCAATTATTGATTCTTACGTAAGAAGGCACTACTCAATAATGGTTACAATAATTATCGTCAAAGATTTTATTGATTTAATAATTCTTTATTGATATTTTATATTCTTTGTTGTTTCAATAATTGTCATTACACAAGATTTTTCTTTATCGAAGCAATAATTCATATTATCCCGAATAATATTATTAGATAACATTATTGGCAATGTCTAGAAAGTTCGCTCTAAGGAGAGGTTTGGTCACCTAATTACGCGCCAAAGAAGGAGGAATTCTTATCGAAAGCCCCTCTTTCCGGAACTGCCTCGTTGTCAATAATGTGATTCTCGTAATATTATTTGTGAATAATTAATTATTGATTTATATGATGAGGAAAATATTGATTTTATGTGGATATAGATGGAGAAAATTTTAAAATGACAATTGTTGAAAATTAATATTTTATCTTTTTCGATAAAATAATTCATTTAAATATATTATTTTAATAATATATTAATCGTGATATTTTTACAACGAATGTGGGATATATGAGTATACGAGGAGGAAGAGTATTTTTGTTGCAATAAATGTTTAAAACATGTTAAACATGTCGGTGGACCCCATTTATTAGTCGAAATTTGATTATAAGATGTAAAATCGCCTGGTTTGTGGATTTCTATTACGATTTCTATTTGGAATTTGGAAAACTTTCTTCTGCAAAGTTGTAGAGAATTGAATTTCCTATAAAAACTTGCGCGATTCGAATTTTCTGATGAAAGGGCTATTTATTATGAATTATTGAAGTTCCGAAGCTCCGAAATAATTGATTTTTGGAAGTTTAAAATATTTAAAATTAGAAAAACGTTTTTTCTTACTTTTTCTAGAATGTGGCATGTGTTTGATGGCTGAAATCAGATTCTAGGCATGTGTAGAAAATTTATATAATTATATTATTAATTTATTAAATTTTACGCTTTGGTGTTCTAAGCAATTTCTATAAATAGGGTGTTTAGGTTAGAATTGAAAATCACACCGAAAATGAAGATTTTCTCTCTATATTATCGAGCGTATTCTTGTGAGTATTTTGAGTATACTTTGAGTATTGCTATACTGATGCAAGTCCAAGTCATAGCCTTTATATCCAAAGGTGTTTCAAATTTAGAAGACTTGATCTTTCGAGGTAAGGGATGTTATTTTCTTCTCAAATGATATTATTTCTTCAATATCATTATCTTTGAAATATTGGTTGGAACTTTTTATCAAATTTGGAACTTTTTTAATGTCGGGTTACTATTCATGAGTTACTATTCACGAGTTACTATTCATGAGTTACTATTCACGAATTACTATTCACGAGTACTATTCAGTGAAGCGTGAAGATGTTTTTTGTGGAATTTCTATCTTTTGGTGTCTGAGTTACTATTCACGATACGGCACTATTCAATTAAAAAATAAAATTTCTTCTTTTTGTCCAAAATATCTATTACGGATACTAGCTTTGATTGTATCCATATTTTGATCATTCTTGAATTTTACACCACTATGATTATTTTTGAGGTATTTTTGAACATGGATAAAACAAAAGTACGAATCCTTAATCCTTAATCCTTGTCATTTTGTTTCACCGGATTCGTTTCTTTAAAAAATATTTTTCATCATCCTCGCCTTAAATGATGATATTATTGAATATCTTTGGCCAGTAGTGCAAAGATGAATGATTTTCAAGAATATCTTTGGGTCAGTAGTGCAAAGATGAACAGTGTTTAGATGAACATGACCAATCGATGAATATCTTTGGCCTCAGAGCAAAAGATGAATATTTGATTCGGATATATATTGATTGATGTTACAGGATAAAAGATGAGCGATGAACTTTTAAATTCATACATAGAAGATAGTAGTTTGCATTCTCTACTTAACTCTTCTAATGAATTATTATTTCATTGCGAATATTGATTTAAAATTTGTTGTCTATTGTATTCTATTAGATTTTTCCTGTTGAAGACTAACGATAATTTGTTGTATATTATCTTAGTCATAATATTCTTTACCGGGCTAGTTGAGCTCACCTTTTCCTTTTTTGTTCCATTTTTCTTCTCAGGAGGCGAGAATATAGCGAGTACGAGTTGGGGTATGGAATGAAGGTTTTAGAGAGAGTTGTTTAGTAGTCCTCACCATTTTTGTAAATTAATGTATCAATAAATGTGATGAGGATTTATTTGAGTATAGATATTGTCTAAAAGATAATATTTGTATTCAAACTTACAGTTTTACTGTTGTAATAATAAAGTTGTAGTTGTTTCTGTACCATGTATTGACAACTCAGAATGGGTGATGTATACCTATTTTGGGGGCGTCACAATTACACTTGCATACGTGTATGCCCGATGCCCTCCGATTGCCTCTAAAAACACAACAGTCCTACAAAAAACCATTTTTAGCCTTTCTAAAGACCTCAAATTTAAACAATTAAAGAACAAAAGTTGTAGGTCTATTTGTCCTCGTTCCGGATCTTCTAGAATCACCCCAATCGGAGTTCTTATGAAAAAGTTATGACCGTTTTTCCAAAATAGGTCAAAGTAGTCACTTCTTGCACACTAGGCACGCGGCCGCGCCCAATTCCTTCACAAATACCACGCATACCACGCGACTTGGCGAAGCCAACAAGTGCCAGCGCTCTCCGGCAATGCACAAGCCACTACGCCTGATTCAGTGTTCTCAATGTACAAACTTCAAATCTTCATAACTTCTACATTTTAAGTCAAAATTAGTTGATTTTCGATTCTATGTACTCGTAATTCATAGAACTACAACATACCAAAGAATTAACAATTTATAAGAACATTAACTAACCCAAATCTTGACTTAAAACTCATGTTTATACTAAATTTTCATATTTTAACATGTTTAGTGAATTCATTCACTTCGAATTCGTTTCTTAACAAAATTGATTCATTCAACTTGCGTTATTTTCATTTTTGAATGTATTAACACAAACCATTGCCAATTTACAGATTAACACATGATTCAACCACTAATTTTGGTCTCAAAGTAAGCCAATATATATATATATATATATATATATATATATTATCACATAACCAAGTTCTTCATCCTTAACATTTTTCCATGGATTTTGATTTCTAAAAATCATTTCTAGACAACATATACATATTATAATCATCTACCAACATATATATAATATCTATTTTTATCATATCATCCAATAAAATATAAGTTTCAAAAGAAAACTCTAAGAACACATATACTAAAGTTTGTAGAATAGGTTATTACCTATTTGATTCTTGGAATAGATGATTAACAAGATGATTACCCTTCTTCTTCTCTTTCTTTGATTCTCAACCTTGTCTCTCAATTCCCTCAATTTCTATCTTCTCTAAATTCTTCTTTCTTGCTTTTAGACTTAGGAAAATATATGTATAAAACTAAATTGATAAAACACGTAACATAAAACTGATATAACATTAAGCGTACAATTATATGGCTTCATCAGTTAAATTATGCCAAAGGTCAAAAGACCATGTTTGGAAAAACCCTCTCCAACCTCCTTTTAATTTATTTTCATGTTTTGCTTATTATATAGTAGACAAATGTCACACTTATTAAATTTAAATCATAATCTTTAATTATCCACATAATATTTACTTAGCTAACATAATTCTTAATATTTATTTAATAAATATCAACCTTCTAAATTAATCATTCCTTAATTCAATTAATCAATTATATTAAAATAACACCATTACACGATATTATAATTATTAAACAATTAATTTAATTTGATTATTTCATAAAATTAAATTTTCAATCCATAAAATTACCATACATTAATTTAGTTAATATAAACACTTAACTAAATTATTACATAAAAATTTAATCGAATATTTATTTATCTCATTAAATAAATTATTTAAAATATTTATTTAATTCAATAAATATTTAAAATAATTACCAAATTCATTTAATTTCTTCAATAGTTAACTTAACTATTGAATTTCACTTTCCCAATATATGAATATATATTTCTCTTCACACCAGATCACACATTTCAAAATACATATAGTACGTGTATATACATACTCAAACTCAAAACATCTCATAACAAGAATTTTAATTATTAAATTCCTATTTTAATAACTTATAAAAATTCGGGTTGTCACAGTCTTACAAGAGGTTAGTCTAACTCATGAGAAGCTTGAAAGAACAGGACAATTGCTCAACCATTCAAATCATGAGAGAGATAAGTTCGAATACAGTTTGGAAAGATATCACGCAAACGCATCTCAGAACTGAAGTGCCCAAATTGGCTTGGGGTACATCAGTGATCAAGCTATATAGTTTCAAGATAAGGATTAATGTCAAAACCATCCACTGTAGTACCTCTCAAAAGTTGATCGTTGAGTCAACAAAGGAAAATGTAGAATCCATAGCTGCCTTACCATGCTACTCTACGAACCAAGATGATCAATCACCAATCCATCCCATCGACGATTATTTATTTTAAAAGGGACATTAAACCTGAAGAGTTAATGGGGAGTTACAACTCATTACTAGGCATCATGCAACCAATGGCTAGTTGACACATCACAACAGCAGATGTCAGATGTCGGAAGAATTGCCATAAAGACAAATTCAAAATCTGCAAACAGTTATCAGAAACTATCGAACCTCTCTCCCTCCCATTTTCAAACCCTAGAATCCTCTTCGAAGCTTAAATCAATTAAACCTCCAGAACCCAAATCACAGTCAACTATCTCTTTTAAGACTCCCTAAATCACATACCCATATACCTTGAACTCTTCAAATGGCAGAATGGCGAGTTATAACCGGAATCCAACTCGACTTTAAAAAGTTTGAATGATCAAATATGAAGTTCAAGGACATACTTGAGCTCGTAAAGAAGGTTGGGTTCTCTGAATGCTTGGAGGCCGTCACTCCAGTCTATACAGAGCTAGTGAAGTAGTTCTACTCAAATGCTTCAATTGATTCTGGGCTTATGACCACGAAGGTGAAAGGATCAAGTCTAAAGATAAGAGCATCAGACATCAATCAATGTCTAGGGTTTCCCAACTAAGGTCTGATAAACCAGGATGAAGTCGACATTGAAGAAGGCAAGAGGCTAATGCTATGTACCAAAGAAATCCTAGTCTGAAGGACATAAAGAAGAAGGAGTTTCCTGAGGAATTTGAGTTCCTTGCTGAGATAGTGGGAAAATGTATACTATGCAAGGATACTGCACAATACACTGTACTTGATAAATAGTTGAAGATTATATCTGCAATAGTTCTGAAGAAGCGAATCAACTTTGGAGTTATCCTATTTGATCAGATATCCAAATGGGTAGAAAAGGCTGAGTTGAAGGAGTCTACAAAAAACCCCTTGACAAAGGTGTCATGGAAGACTGTTGAGTATAGTGCTAAAGAAGAAGCTGGGAAGCAAAATCAAGGATGATGAAGGAGAGCCTCTAAATGTTCACAAAGTAATGTCTCCTCAGCTGTTCATAAACTGGAAGAAGAACCCAAAGGAAAATAGGAGGCTAACAACAACTGGGAGCAGCAGAAAGAACTCTGCTAAGAAAAGAAAGGCAAAAGAGGTGGAAAGTTCTGAGTCTGGTGACTCAGCAACGGTAGCTGCCACACCAGCAAGGAAGAAATCTAAAGGTGTGAAGAAAACTAAGGCCCTACCAAGAAGTCTCTCCGCCGAAGACAAGGATGAAGAAGAAAAAGTTGTGACTACAGAAACTACTAAGAGGAGAAGTAACGAGACTGCTTCAAGGGCCATCAAGAAAGAGAGGTAAGGTGGAAAACAAACCAGCCTCAGTTTCCCAAGAAAGTACATCTGACGAAAAGAAGAATGTAGAGTCAGAGGAAGAAAATGGAATTGACGATCTCAAGACCGAGTCCCCAAAGAATGAATCCAGCAATAAAGCTGAAGCTGGATTCATGGAAGAAAATGTAGAATCTGCTGATGAAGAAGAATGCACAAGCCCTGTGGCTAACTCTTAGAGCATTCACTCTGATGATGAAGAAAAGCTACAAGATGACCCAACTGCGTCTCCAAATGCAAATGCTCTAACAAGCCCAGATGATGGGTCAAATGATGTTGATTCTGAAGAAGAAGGACATACCCCTGCCAATGCTGAAGGTCAAGGAAGCTTGCCTGATGATTCAAAGGCCTTAGAGTCTGAAGAGGAAGAAGAGTCTGACACTCCCATAGCTGAACCCCCAAGGAGAAGGAAAAGCTACAGATTACTTGCTCAATTTTCCTCCAAGAAGAGAAATGATCACTCTACTGCAATAGTTGAATTAAGTGATGATGAATATGAATCCAAGGAAGATGTTACTGAAGAAGGCTCTGGTAATGAAATTCAGCAAGAATAATTCACTGATGAATCTGATGAAAGGAGTCATCAAGATTCAAGTTCAAGAAGTGAAGAATTGGAGAAAGATTCTGGTTTTGAAAATTAGGAATTAGAGGAACCACCAAACTATCCTGTCATCTCTCCAGCTAGGATTAACAAAAGAAGAGTAGTGGAAAGCTCAAATGAACCACAAGAAGTACTTCCAGAAATTCTAAGCCTAGAGCTGGTGTCTCAGAACTTCCCAAGGGTGAAGAATTATGCAACAATGATGATCAAAGACCAGCCCCATTACAAAATCGTAGAACAAGGCTAAAGTGATTAAGCATTGGGACAGTCCATTGATGATAAGTGAGCGGGAGATCACAAGGAGAAAGCGAGCTAGACACGCCACAAATCTGAAATATCTTGTTATTCAGAAAGGGCCAGAGTAAAGAGTCAAGCCATCAGTATCTGAGAGCATTCGAGGAAAACAGAAGTGTTGAGGCACTACACAAGAGAAGGAAGAAGTGTTCTACATTGAAGATCCAATGAACATTCTTCAAAGATCGTAGTGTTGTCTCTACATGTTAAATGAGCAAGTCAACAAGACACTACGATCAGGTCCAAGAAAGCAAGCATCAGAATCGTAGAGTTCGGTCATCCAAAGATTGAAGCATTGGCAATGGTTCAATATGAAGGTTGGTATCCGGACAAGAGCTTATTGAGAGCATCGATGCAAAAGGACAACCTCTGATAAAGAAATCAGAAGGAGGACATAAAGTCATTGACCTTCCCGAGACATCAAAGAAACATCTCTGACGGGGTAGGTGAAATAGTAGACTGCATTGTCAGAAAGTCATACCATGTCACATCTGTAGTCTGCACTAAACAACTCAAGATCTGTGAAGCAATTTGAATAGCTCTCAACGGCTACTTTCCAACGGGAAGATTGGCAAGGAGTATAAATTAGAAAGAGCTTCAAAGATCAAGAGTTGCTGGAGTTGCTGAGTTTGGAGAATTGGTGGACTGATATAGCCAACGTAAAATAGTGAGTGACCAATGAAGATCCGAAGGCTCACTCTACGATCCACCAAGAACACTTAGAGACAAAAAAAGATGGAAGTAGAAGTGAGAGTTCTACAATGTAGAAGTGAGAGTTCTATAATGTAGAAGTGAGAGTTCTACTACAAGAAGAGTGTTCTGAACTGCCGAGAGAAAGAAGAGAATCAATGTCATCTTGATGTCCATCATGGGAAGACTCTAAGTACCATAGAGAAGAGCTCACAGTCATCTTAGCAAGTCCATCATGAGAAGGCATCAAGTATCAAGAATGAAGATCACCAATGCCATCTTGGTGTCAAGCATGAGAAAGCTTCTAAGTACCTAGCAGAAGAGCTTACAGTCATCTTAGAAACCCATCTTGTGCAGCCATCAAGTATCAAGAAGAATGTTCTTCAAGGCAGTTCATCAAGGGATCATCAGAAGTGGTTGAGTAACTGAAGAAGCTGAGCATCATGTAACACTCAACTGTACTTCAAGGATGATCATGCCAAGCTGCTAAGTACATAAGATGTTCAGAGCTTAAAGACATCTTAGCAGCTCAACACCAACTCCAACAAACAAATAACTCAACAACAAGAAGCCAGCGCCTGAGGGGTCCTTGTCCGGAGGGACTAAATGAAGTTCCAAGCCTGCTGGACTTGAAGTGTTCCTAGGGAACTAGAGAAGTTCCAAGGCTGCTAGCCTTGAAGAGTTCTTAGTGAATCAAAGTCCCAAGGTCACGGCCTTGAAGGAATCTTATTGATTCGTGGTTTGCTTTTCCTTGGTGGAAATCACCTTTAGTTGAAAGCAGAAGAGTGGATTAGGAGCTTGAGTCTCTGAACCACTTAAAACCCTTTGTGTCTTTTACCTTATATCATTTACATTATGTACATTAACTTCTATAACTGCTATGTATATTTTAACTGCTTACAACAAAACTAACTCTAAGAATAATGTATGTATGATTACGAATGTATCAATAAAGGGGATCTTTTACTTATTCCGCTGTGCTTGAAAAGATTCTTATATTTGTCATATGCTAATTCATGAGCAATACAAAATAAATGAGAAAAGTATTTATAATTAAAAGGATCTATTCAACCCCCCTTCTAGATCTATATTGTGCTTACTGGGAACTAACAAATACCATCCCACGTAATAAATAGAATAATTCCTTACTTAATCAATTTAAGTAGTTAAATAAAACTAAACCAACCATTTAAATACATCTCATCACATATCTTGAAAAAACACATATACATCTAATAAATGAAATCACCCAAAAGTTTCATATATGATCGTTTATTGATAATTATTAAATTACATAGAAAATCCCGGATATTAAATTCACCCTCTCTTATAAGGATTCCGTCCCTGAAATCATTACACATCAAACAAAAAGATTACTAATGCAACATAGTAAAGTCATTTCATATGCGTCACGACAATTGAAGGATTATGAAAAACGATACCCTACTCATGACTTAGAGTTAGTGGCAGTAGTTTTTGCGTTAAAGATATGGAGACATTATTTGTACGAAGAGAAATGTGAGATATACACGTACCACAAAAGTCTGAAATATATCTTCACACAGAAGGAGTTGAATATGCTTCAGAGAAGGTGGTTAGAATTAATCAAAGATTATGACTGTGAGATTCTTTATCACACGGGGAAGGCAAACGTAGTTGCCGATGCTCTGAGCAGGAAAGGAAGGGAGAAATTGTTTCAACTAACAACTCAGGAGGAGTTAATAAGAGATATGGAGAAGTTGGAAATAGAGGTGAAGGGACCCGAGAGGTCTAAAGAGAAGAGAAGATTAGGAAAAGGATTTCAGAAAATAAGGAAGAGAAATTTTGAATGGGTAAAGATGGTATTTTAAGATTTGAAGGTAGAATATGGGCACCAGCGGTAGCCGAATTAAGAGAGGAGATTTTGCACGAAGCATACAATACGACATATTTCGTTCATCTGGGAGGCACAAAGATGTACCGGGATGTTAGTCAAAATGTTTGGTGGCCAAATTTAAAACGAGAAATTGCGGAGTATGTTAGTAGATGTCTTACGTGTCAACAAGTCAAGGTAGAGCATCAGCGGCCGAGTGGTTTACTACAACCGTTGGAAATAACAGAGTGGAAATGGGAGCATATTACGATGGATTTCGTGGTAGGACTTCCAATCACGTAGAAAGGGTTGGATGCCATTTGGGTTATCGTGGATCGATTTACGAAGACCGCACATTTTCTACCAATCAAGATCCGCTACAATTTAAATTAGTTAGCGAGTCTATACGTAAAGGAAATTGTTTCACGACATGGAGTGCCAGTATCGATTGTTTCTGACTGAGACCCGCGTTTCATGTCAAAATTCTGGAAAAGCTTGCAAGAGAGGATGGGAACACAGTTAAGGTTAAGTACTGCTTATCATCCTCAGACAGATGGACAAAGTGAGCGAACAATACAAATGCTAGAGGACATGCTTAGGACTTGCGTGATGGACTTCAAGGGAAATTGGGATGACCACCTACCCTTAGTCGAATTTGTGTATAATAATAATTACCATGCGAGTATCGGCATGCCACTATATAAAGCTCTTTACGGAAGGAAGTGCAGAATGCCATCATATTGGGATAAAGTCGGAGAACGACAAATACTCAGACCAGAGTTAGTACAACAAACCGTGGATGTGGTGACAATGATAAGAGCCAGACTAGTAGTAGCTCAAGATTGCCAAAAAAAGTACGCAGATTTGCATCGGCAAGACCAAGATTTTGAAGTCGGCAGTTTCGTATTCTTGAAATTATCTCCGTGGAAGGGAAAGATCTGTTTGGACAAGAAAGGAAAATTGAGTCCAAGATTCATAGGACCGTTCGAGATACTAAAGCTAGTGGGCGAAGTAGCGTATAAAGTTGCATTACCACCTGAGTTGGAGCATATCCATAACGTGTTTCACATATCTGTGTTGCGTCTGTACAAGCCTGACTACAAACACGTAATTTCTTATGAACCCATTCAAGTGGAGAAGAACTTAGCATATGAAGAAATTCCTGTCCAAATTCTAGATAGGAAAGAGCAAACTTTAAGGAATAAAGTTATTTCTTCTGTAAAAGTACTTTGGCGTAACCACAATGTCAAGGAGGCAACGTGGGAGTTAGAAGATAGGATGATGAGGGATTATCCCCATTTGTTTGTGTAACCTTGTAGCAATTCTGAGACGGAATTTTTATAAGGGGGGAGGATGTAATACCCGAGAATTTCCATGTCTTAATAAATAAATATTAATGGAAATGAATATTTATTTGAGTATAAAAGATTTTTATACTACGAGATGAGTTAACCCAATTATATTAAATAATTGAATAATTGAGAATATGTGGAGTTATGATGAAATCGTTGAGGGCCCTGTGTGGCACGGTGATGAAAAATATTAATAGTAATATTAATTAACGAAGGAATTACCAAGTAAGCAATTAAGTAATATAAATTATTAATTGTTATATTAATTAAATATTTATGGTGACTAATTAATAATATGTGATTATTAATTGTTATTGTGAGCAAAGTTAAATGCATGACTAGAATGGTATGATTCATTTAATTTATATGTGTATGACATGTGATATTATATGGTTCTTACATTAAAAAGAAGATGTGGTGTGACACATTAGTATAACGATGTAATAATATAAACTATATAATAAAATGTAAGGAATTATAAGTTACATGAACAATTATTTATGTGACAATGAGTATGGGTGGAAACATTAAAAGATGTACTCTATCAAAGAATTTCAAACTATTCCAATAAGTGAGTATAATTGGAATAATAAAGTTTTAAGGAGATTTTAAACTACTAATGGTTAATTAAATGGAATCCATACATGTTGTAAATAATAATTAGACTGAACTAATGTATATGGATTATATGATGTGAGTATAAAATTATCTTTACATTTCTAATATGGTAACAATTGTACCTTAAAATTTCATTATGGGAATTAAAGGAACCAAACTAAGCATTTTAATCACCTTACTGGGGATTTAAAACTCGTGTCCCAAAATCAGTGACCTTCATGGTACATAAATAGTAGCCTACTCCTTCATTGCGTAAAATCCAGCAAAACCAAAAGGCTATAATCCATGGTGATGATGGCTACGAGTTTGGGAAGTTGGCCAACTTTTCTTTATCCCACATTTCCTTTCAACTTCCACAAGATCAAACCATGGTGCAAGAGAATTACTTGGACAAACAATTCTCTATATAAAGAACACTCCTCTTCTCATTTTTAGTTGCTAAAGAAATTGTCTGTTAAGTGTGAGTTGCTGAGCTTTGTAGAAGTATAATCAGAGTAGTGAGAGAGTTTAATTCAAGCTTCAAGGAGGTATAATTTTTGTTCATGATCTTAACTTTGAAGTGGTCAAATTCTTGCAATTGTATGAATTCTCTGTTAATTGATGTAGAATAGCATGCTATTGTGTTATCTGAGTTGGTACACATGTTTTGGAACATGGTAGCTGGTCTAGTTACAGGTTTAGCATTACATGTGACAAGGCTCTACAGAAGCAGAGCCATATTTTTTCATTCTGTTCGAAGTGGCCCAGCCGCGCCACTTCTATAGTCTAATACCGCGCGGCTGCACGTGGTGTTTTTCTTAGATACTGATTTGAGGTTTCTGGATTATTCTAAGCATGCTATGATAGTTAGGTTAAGCATATAGATAACCCTATCATGTGGTTAGATATTGTTTTGAACTTAGTACATTGTTTTAGCTTGATTTAAGTTAAGTTTTCAAGAAAACTTCAAGAATTGGAAAAACTAGAAATGGTAAACTTGAATAATGCATATTCTGATCTTGCGAGCATGTTAGTATGGTTTTAAAATATGTGTTAGACATACTAACTTAAGCATATGGATTTCATATTGAAGCATGATCATGTTGGACTTAGTAGTAAGCTTTGCTAATGGAAATGCGAACTTTGAACGTGAATGTTAACATACTACTTTAAAAGTTAGAATATGATATTTGTGAACATGTTTGATGATACTCTTAGACTCACTTAGGTATCATAAATGTATATATACCGTGCTTAGGTATCATAATTTAATGAAAGCATAAATGAAGCATATTTCAAAACAAAATGATGTTAAATACACAAATGTAATATGAATACTCACAAGCATGTCTAATATGAGTTATATGACTACTTTATATGTTTAAGAATCAAGAATGTAGGACTTTGTGATTTCATAACCTTAAATGGCCTTGATTTGTTGAGATGTCCAACTTAGGATCGTATTGTGAAAGATGGGACCTAGATTAAACTAGAAAGATGCGAAAGGACCCTTAACATGTTAATATGTGTTATGTAAGTAAGGATGGACAAGCTAGGCCAAGCAAGTGATTTCTCAACCCAGTTTGAATCGGGAACCCAGGCACATGCCAGCCTCCTTAATACAAAATCGAAGCGTGACCGCCTTGATCTGAAATACTAGATTACGCATTACGATTTTTGAATGAGAACTTATATGATGCCTATATTGCAAAAAGGAGTTTAAAACCTACTGATATATGTATATATGTGATGCTTAGATAATATGATGTTGTTTGCCTTGTAATAGGAATGTCCATGGGTAAAAAGGTCTTACCCTTGAGTATTTCTAACTTGCTTATGAAATAACTATATATTTGATTTCATAATACATCTATGAGCTGATTTTGTACCATATGTGCATACTTAAATCATGACAAACTTGAATAAAGAATGTGCTAGCTAATGAACAACTTGTAATTATAATATGCTATAAATAGGATTCGATAGTGTTGATTTCTTAACGTGGATAAACTACGCTTAAGGCAAGTTCCTTGAACCCTACTTTTATTGTGCAAGTATCCTAAACCCTTACATTACCTTATTCGACGTATATCGTAAGCAATTACTCAAACCTTACTCTTTATTTTAGTCTTATTGAACTTGTGCAATTATTGGTTGTACAAGTAGAATTATGAAGGAAACTTATTTTGAAATGAAATTCAAATTTTGATAACTGTTCATGGATATATTGAAAGAGCTGTCTAAGCCAATTGATTCGGCTAGACTATTGATAATTGATCAAAAGCTATCCAAACCAAATTAATTTGGTGCGGACTCTTATAACTGAGAAGAACAACCCTCTTAGTAGGGGAATATATATTGTCGGGGAACCGACGTGCGCACATGAGAGAGACTAAATGTTATGCATGACATAGGGTACTTTAGGCTGATCACCTGTTGTACTCGTTTTGAAGAATTATTAGTGTTATTACTGTTAATTCTAGGAGAAGTTCATAATCCTTAGTGACTACTCAGTATTTATTACTTTGAAATCTTGAATTGATAAACCTTTGCATATTATTGATATTTCGTCCATAGTGACTATCATTATTAATCATTGATATTCCTAATTGAGCTATCATTATTAATCTATTCTTGATAAATTTGGAACTATATTGAATACCTTTTTGCTATATTACTTGCTGGGCAATTTGTGCTCATTCTTGCTTATTTAATACCTTTCAGTTTAGGAGGAACAGGGAGGTGTCTCTGGAACAGACAAGGGCAAGGGCAAGGCTACCGACTAGCTTGTCCCTTTTATGTTTAAGATTATTGTATTGTATTAAGACTATTTTCAGGATATGTTTAAGCTTAGTAGGATTATGTAATAAGTCTTTAGTCGATATTATTATGTAATCTGTTAAGTTCTGTAGGTTGCAAGACTTGGGGTAATAATTATAATAAATCATTGTATATTATTTTAATTTAGATCTTTCGTTGTGAATGTGTTATTTTAGTTATTATGGTTTTACCATGAGAACGTGATGAACCAAATTTGAGTGACCAAGTGGAGGTCGGAATTTGGGGGCGTCACAGGTTGGTATAAGAGCTATAGTTATAAACCTTAGGAACGAGAGTCCTTAGATTATAACTTAAGAAAACTTAGAAGTTAGGCAGGGGATAAAACTCATGTAGAGTTTTCCTTGAGAGACTTAGGATGTTATGAAAATGTAACTTCATTTTATATAATGAGTTTATGTTTGTATAACATTCTGATGGAGTTGTTGTTTGTCTTGTCTTATGTTGGTGATTGTAGGATGACTGACATGGGAAGACCTAGCCGAGTAGTAGAGGAGGAGCCGTGTGATATCTACGTAGTCTATGAGGCACCATTGATAGCAGAGCCTATTTCAGTAGTGGACCCTATTGATGATGATGATGAGGAAGAGGAAATGGAACCATTACCCGAGGAGTCTGACCCTAAGGAGGAGCCTATGGAGGAGGAACCTGAGCCTATGGAGGACTCTGACGAGGCTACTTTTGAGGATCAGATGTTGGGAGAGTATGAGGAGCAGATTTTGGAGTTGGGATGTAGAGTAGAAGAGCTAGAGGTTGAGTCTGGGGAGAGGGAGTCTGCGTTCCAAAAGTTGAGGGATGAGGACCATCAGAGGAAATTGGTAATGTAGGAGATGGAGGTTAAAATTGCTCACCGTAAGGAAGGAGGGATCCAGTTAGGAGCTTTATTTCACCGAGCGGTGGCGAGAAATGTTGTGATGGCAGGAAAGTTGGAGGAATTAGAGCAGCAGAAGGTTTTGAGTGAGAGAACAGAGAAGGAGGCTCTCCGAACTCAGTTAGAGATGGAGGTGATGGATAGGATTCACTTCGAGGAGAAGTGGGAGGAAGCCAAGGATAGGGTGGATGATCTAGAGGATGAAGTATGGTGTAAGAGGAGGAAGATGAATAAGATGGGCTATGCTCTACGCACAGCCATGGATAGATTGATCGATGGAGGTAAATCACTACCTAGCTGAGCAAGGACAGACCCGACATACCATAAGTTGAGATATGGTGGTGCACATTACACATGAGGAATATCATAGCGCCGTGGAGTGTGGGATGTTAGATTGAGTCTAGAAGATGGAGACTAGTAGTTGTAGTATTTATTTATGTGTTGGTTAAATTGTTGTTGTAATCTCAGTCTTTTATGCAAGACGTGAGATAGTAGGAAAAACCCCAACTTTTGAAAATGTTAGAAGGGTAGTAAGCTAGTGTTGCCCCGTCTTTTGTGATAATAGGGGATATGTGATATCATTTATAGCAGTATGCTAGAAAAGAACATGTGATGTAACCATTTGGCATATAAATATAAATGATCTTATTTCATAAACGTGTTATAAACCTGTAGTTCTTTTCAGTTGGGAAATGTCTAAGTGTGATAATTAGATAATAAAATGAAAATTTTGTGATGCAGATCATGGCACCAAGACGTAGATTGGATGCACTCAAAGAGTCTTTTAATAATGAGAGAGAGCAAGTAGATCCTATTTAGAGGTTGGTAGATTTGTTAGGAGAAGCTCTTAGGGGAAGAAATGAACCCACACCACCCGTTCCCCAAGCTTTCCCAGTGACATCCTTCAAAGACTTTAAGAGTGTAGGACCCCCAGAGTTCACGGGAACTACTGACTCGATAGTTGCGCAAACTTGGATCAAGGAGATCGAGAAGGCATTCACTATAGCTCGAGTGGGTGAAGACCAGAAGACAATATTTGTCACTTACATGATGAGAGGCGAAGCAAACTATTGGTGGGAAGCTAATCAGTAGAGAGCGGGAGACGGAACGATAACATGGGAGAGGTTTACGACGTTGTTCTTCGAGAACTATTTTCCAAAAAGTATGAACAATAGGATGGAAGTGAAGTTCCTAGAGTTAAAAAAAGGTGATATGACGGTGGCGCAATACGTAGCTAAGTTCAATGAACTAGTGCGATTTACGGAGCACCAAGTTATGGATGAGGAAAGAAAGGTGAGACGTTTTGAGCAAGGGTTGAAGCCATGGTTATATAATAAGGTATCAGTCTTCCAGATTGATTCCTTTACAACATTGTTAGAGAAGGCAATCATTGCGGAAGGTGGCAGTGAGGCCTTAAGTCTATATCATAAGGAGAAGAAGAACAAGAACACTGGTAGTGAGCATCATGGAGGAAGCAGCAGCGGATGGAGTAACTCCGGAAAGAGGAAGTGGGAAAATAACAACAACAACAGAAACAATAATCAAGGCGGGAGTAATCAAGGAAACTTCAAAAAAAGGATCGAAGCTTGTAACAAGTGTGGGAGAAATCATGAGGGCGAATGTTGGAAAGGGTGCAATGTATGTTACAATTGTGGCCAAGAAGGACATTATGCTCCAGATTGCCCAAAGCCGAAGAAGATCAAAGGATGTTTCACTTGTGGATCAACAGAGCACCAGATAAAGGATTGCCCGAAGAACGGAAGAAACGGAAGGAGCAGCCAACATGGGGGGAATAGCAAATTGATGATTGGCGGACCAACGCCATCCAACTGTCCAACTGCTAGAACATTTAATATGACAGTCCATGATACAGTAGCTGCAAGGGACGTGGTGTCAGGTATAATCCCAATCAATATTATAAATGCGTATGTATTATTTGATTCTGGTGCCACCTGTTCATTTGTGTCCGAAGAATTTGCTAGTAAACTTAGTACACCCCGAGAATGATTAGAAAATCATTTGAACATAGAAATTGTGAATAAGGACATAAACCCTGTAGAATACGTCTATCGAAATTGTTGTGCAAACATTAGAGAACATGAACTGAGCATAGACTTGATTCCTATTAGATTAGGAGAATTCGACGTAATACTAAGGATGGATTGGTTATATAACCATGATGCAGTAATCGATTGTCAGAACAAATGTGTGAACCTTCCGACTCCAGATAAGTCTAAGGTAGTGTTTTATGGTAACTCATCGCTTAAGCAATTGTGTTGCGTTACGATGATGCATGCCAAGAAATTGTTAAAGAAAGGATGTGTAGGTTATTTAGCTTACATCATGAATACTAGGAAAAAGGGGGTAGAGATTAAAGATATACCCATAGTGAGTGAATTTCGTGGATGTGTTTAGGACGATCTCTAGTCTTACGCTGAGCGGAGAAATCTAATTAAATAATAGACTTAATACCGGGAGCGACAATTGATTTTAAAAGCTCTATATCGTATGGTGCCAGTAGAAATGAAGGAATTGAGGATACAACTTCAAGAGTTATTGGATAAAGGTTACATTCGACCGAGTGTATCTCTTTGTGGAGCACCAATATTATTCATTAAGAAAAAGGACGGATTGATGAGGCTCTGTATCAATTATCAAGAATTGAACTGAGTAACGATCAAGAATAGATATCCGCTACCGAGGATAGATGACTTATTTGTTCAACTAAAAGGAGTGAAGTGTTTCTTGAAGATCAACCTATGGACGGGATATCACCAACTGAATGTGCGGGATGAGAACATACCAAAGACTACGTTTTAAACCCGTTATGGACATTACGAGTTTTTGGTAATGTCATTCGGTTTAACTAATGCTCCGGAAGTATTTATGGACTTGATGAACCTAGTTTTCAAGCCATATTTGGATAAATTTGTAATCGTTTTCATCGACGATATTTTTATCTACTAGAAGACAGAAGAAGAACACGCTAAACATCTGAAGAATGTTTTGGAGGCACTACGAAAGGAGAAGATGTATGCGAAATTTTCTAAGTGCGAATTTTGGATGAAGAAGGTTCAATTCTTAGGCCACGTGGTGGATAAGAATGGAATCTTCGTAGACCCTGAGAAGGTTGAAGCAGTAAGTAACTGGAAACAACCAAGAACTCCGACAGAGGTGAGAAGTTTCTTAGGGTTAGCCGGGTACTATCGAAGATTTATCCAGGATTTTTCTAAGATAGCTACCCCGTTGACTAATCTGACGAGGAAAATGGTAAAATTTGTATGGACCGACAAATGCGAAGAGAGTTTTCAAGAGTTGAAGAAGAGATTGAGTGAGGCGCCTGTATTATCATTACCAGATGATACGGGAGGATTTGTAGTGTATAGTGATGAATCGCATAGAGGACTGGGCTGTGTTCTAATGCAACACGACAAAGTCATTGCCTATGCGTCACAACAATTAAAGGATTACAAAAAATGATACCCTACTCATGACTTAGAGTTAGCGACAGTAGTTTTTGCGTTAAAGATATGGAGACATTATTTGTACGGAGAGAAATGTGAGATATACACGGACCACAAAAGTCTGAAATATATCTTCACATAGAAGGAGTTGAATATGCGTCAGAGAAGGTGGTTAGAATTAATCAAAGATTATGACTGTGAGATTCTTTATCACCCGGGGAAGGCAAACGTAGTTGTCGACGCTTTGAGCAGAAAAGGAAAGGAGAAATTGTTTCAACTAACAACTCAGGAGGAGTTAATAAGAGATATGGAGAAGTTGGAAATTGAGGTGAAGGGACCCGATGTAATGCCCCAGAAAATCGAACCTTTTGTAAAAACATTTATAATGAATAAAATAATATTATTTGTTATTATTATATGTTAGTAAGATGTGTAACAACCCGATATTTTCTATACAAATAAATTAGAAATTTTGCGTATAAATAATTTTTTTTATTTTAAATATGGGGAATATGTGCCCAGATAATGTGTGTATGTGTTTATGTGATATATTTATTACATGAATGATTTTAAATAATTTTATTTTACAATTATTGATTATTATAAATTATATTCTTATAATAATTAATTTTATAGTAGAAATGCTTTATTAATTATTTTCTATGAAAATATAATCATATATTATTTATTTAATATATGAAATGATTTTTGAATTATTATAATAATTATTTTATTATATGGATTTTTGTTCGATTATTAAGTTAATTATTTTAACTTAATTAATAATGTTAAGTATGACAGATAAATCAGATATGGGATCCAAACCCTAATTTTGGATTTTGATCAAGGAATGAGAATAATAATATAATATTATTTATATTTTGATTTTTCAATTGCTATAATTATCTCTTCAGATGTATGTGGACCCACAATGATTGGTCGGGTTATGGTGTATTATGTCAAACCCTAGTTTTACTGTGGAAACCCTAATTTGAAACTCAATTGTGAGTTTAAGTCTATTATATAACTGTGTTGTATGATTTTGCGATTAACTAGGTCAACCCTAATTAGCATTTATATATATTAATTTCTTGAAATCCTAATTATTAAGTATAAACCCTAATTGTGATTTGGTAACCCTAATTACCAAAATTCTAAACCCTAATTGCTAATCTAGCAAGGATAATTATAATTATTAGATAATAAACCCTAATATTCATGTATAATTAGAACCCTAATCAAATTAAGAAAACCCTAATTATAAATTTTGCAAACTAATTATATTTTATTTTAAACCCTAAATAAACAATTTGGGTAACATATATTAAAATTGTTAGACTATGATTATTACATGGCCCAAAACAATTATGGGAGAAGCCCAAAAGAAATCAAATTCAAGCCCAAACTTAGTCCACATAATTAAGGGTATTTTAGACATTTGATTTATCTAATTTATGCATTAAAATAAAAGCTAAATAAAGGAATTAGTGGGTATATATATATAGCTGGCCATAATAGGCCTTTTAAGGCAAAAAATTAGGCTAATCAAGTTTCCTTAAATAGCTAATGACCTTACTTTTCTTAATTTCTTACACAAAGTACAATGTTGTCTACACCTCATTGATGGAAATCTCACTAAGCATACTTAAGAACAAGATAAGGAGTTTTATTAAATGGACAACAAGAGTATGGAGGATAATAGCTAAATCCCACATTTGCACATAAGTTTTATAAATAGATTAGAGAGAGAAATAAGTCATTTTGCTAGCATTTTACCCAACCCTCATTCTTAACTCTCTCAAGCTCTCACCAACGAAATTTGGTAGCATATCAGTCATATATCCAAGCCCCACTAACACATATCATTAATCAGTAGCCAAGAAATCAGATCTTATTCATTTAAAGGTATAAAACCCTAGCCATAATCTGATCTTGATCTGTTGTTAAATGTTAAGTTTGTTGTGTTAAATATGTTGTATATGATGTATAATGATGATCTGAGTTGCTAGATGTTAGATCCATAACATCTAGGGGCTCGGATTTGAAGATTTACAAAATCTGGAAAAATTGTGTTTGGTGGTCTGACAACGAATGTCATGCCTTCTATCTTTGTGATCTTTAATGATTTTTGTGTTTTGAAAGTTTGAAGTTGTAGTATGATATGTGATCTTTAATCTGGAACAAGAATCTGGCTTAGATCTGGTTTAGATTGCAAGTTATTCTTGGTCAAAGGTCGTTGATCGAATGATGACTGCACCATTTCGGTAACCGAAATGGGTTTTCGTATCGACAACTTATTCAAGCATCTAGATCTGTTAGTTTGTTAATGTTTTGGTTATGTTGTTGTGAGTAGTTTGTAGTATGTTATGTACACTTTCGATCTATGCTTCTAGTACATCTAAATATCAAATACACTAGATTTAGTGACTGGTCAAAGTAGGTAAAATGATCACGGATCCGGTTTTTTGGGCAACCCAGAAAACCTTTGATCATGTCCTCTGACATTATTTAACCAGCTTGGATTTAATGATTCTATTGATGTTTTGATGATGTTTGGTGATAGATCTGTAGTCTCTCATGTTGTGTACACGTTGGAACTTTTAGATCATAAAAACAATACACTATCAGCATGTAGTGGAAGTCCAAAGTGAGTCCCACGATCTGTTCTTCATTTCTAGTCAACCCAGAAATGAAGAACAGCCTCTGACAGCCACTTTGATGGCTTAGATCTTTTATTTGATGCATGTTATGGATATTTTTGTTATTGAGTCTTGTAGTATTACATTAGCTCTACGGATCGACCAAAAAACAAGTCCGTAAACACTGACACACAATTGATTTACACTTGGTCAAACCCACCCACTTTCAGAATCGACTTCAAGATCTGGGTTTGCATGAAGAACACGAAGAACACCTACAGCGACGGTTCTGTCGCTATAGGTGGTCTTTAGCTACATATTATTTATAAAAATCATATTTTTATTAAATAATTATAGAAAATTAGTTTTTAATTATTAAAAATACATAATAAATTATTAAAAATTATTTTAAAGTCCAAAAATTATATTTTAATTATTTGGGATATATTTCACAAATATTTAATATTTTTAGAATATTAAAAGTATTTAATTTATTTAATAATTATATTAAATAAATTATTTAAATATGATTTTAATACTTAAAAAATTATTTAAAATTATATTATGGAATAAGAAAATATTTGAAGTTATTTTAATAACTTTTAATATTTTATGATGAATTTCATTAATTAATTAATATTAATGATAATTTATTTATTTAATAAATGAATTAAATAAATAGATTAAAAATGATTTTATTATATTAAAAATCATTTTAAATAATATAAGGTATTTAAAAATATTTTAAGTTATAAAATATAACTTTCAATATTTAAAGGTGAATTTCATTAGTTAATTATTATTAATGATATTAAGGTTATTTAATAATTATATTAAATAAATTAGTTTAAAAATGATTTTAAATGAAAATAAAGTGTTTAAAGATATTTTAAGTTATAAAATATAACTCTTTATATTTAAAGGATAATTTCATTAATAACTTAATATTAATGATATTTATTTAACATTAATGTTATTAAATTTATTTAATAAATAAATGGTTTAAAAATGGTTTTATTGATTTAAAAATCATTTAAAAGGATATAAATGATTTAAAAATATTTTAAGTTATAATTAATGACTTTTAATATTGATAAATAGTACATTAATATTTTAATATTAATGGTAATTATTTAACAATGATTTTAAATGTTTTAAAAATCATTTAAGGGTAATATAAATATTTTAAAAGTATTTTGAGTTATTATAAATAACTTTAATATTTTGGCAATGGTTTCATTAATAGTTTAATGTTAATTAAATATTAATGATAATAGAATTGTTTGATGTTTAAATCATTTGATAATGATTCCGGTGTTTAAATTTTTTTGATAAATTATAATAAATGTTTATTGAGTCATTTAAAATAATATGACTGATATTTACATATATTGAGTTATAGAATAGAGTCTTAGACTCGATAATTACCCGATAAGACTGTCGGTACACCGACATATTTTAGAAATTGATCTGGACTTAGATATTTTGATTGTGTTAATGTTTGTTTGTGATTCAATGACTGTTGAACAATGTGTGATAATGTGATTAGGTTATATGCTGACTGCGAAATGCAGAACTATGTGTTATGGTATATTGTTCTAATCGAACGAATGATCTGATTAATGATAGGTGATTACATAAAAGATAGAACTAAGTTGCGTATTGTAAGCAGCGCATCAGGCAAGTATCCTACCTTTGCATTTTCTTTATGCAATGGACATGAGTAAGAATGTTTCAGAATTATATTATTACTGTACAGATTATTAGCCCTATATTATATACGCTCATTGATTATCAACATGTTAGTATATGGTAATTCAGATATATATTATGTTCGTTAATTTCTATAAATGGTTATACAAGTGTCCCCACTTGGATAATCATTGTACTTAATCACATGTTGATACACCTTTGTTAATTACACGTATATGTATATGTTGAATTATAGATTATTGTTGAACAAGATAAAACCTTTGGTTTGGAACCCTGACAAGTATGAACATCCCTTACACGGGAAAATTTTTATGTGCCCAAGGCAGCCAGAGTGAACGATAATATCGTTCTTGTTATGTAGTATTGATCAATACAGGGTACAACGGGCTGATCACCCTCCGTGCCCGTAAGTTATGACGATTTTCAGATGAAGTTCTGCTAAACCTATTAGAAAATGAAAACAATGTTCATAGTATGTCCCCTTAACGCTATTTATAGTCAGTACGTAGTTTCAAAAAAATTGAAAGAGGGTTGTTATGTTATTATTATCAGTTCAGATTACTTCACAACTATTGATTTGTTGTAGAAGGGTAGTATAAAAAAAACATTTAAATTCTTTCAGCTTATATATATATATATAATTAATATTACTTGTTGGGCACTCAAATGTTCATCCTTGCTTAATTTAAATGTTTTCAGCTAAGTGTGAACAACCTGAAGGCTCTACTAGGAGCAAGGGAAAGGGAAAGGTTGCTGAATGACTTCAATGTTATTTTATGTAATAGTTATCTTTATTAAGACAAGTATGATATATATTACCTATCATGTATTATGAGGAATGTATTAAAGGTTGTGTACTTGGGATTTAGACTTTGATAAATATGTAAATTAAGTTGGTATCTATATTATTGTTATTATTATTAGTATTATTCCGCTCATAGAAATGGTATCGTGAACCACTAAATTCGGGTTTCAAGTACCTGGGTTTGGGGGCTTTACAAGATGAATGTCGTTCTATAACCTAGAAATGTCAGAAAGTCGTAGTATTTTAACTACGTGAAGGAATTAAAGTGTTTGAATTTCCAAGACGAAAATAAAAGTTTTTCAAGAAATTTTTAAAAAAACACTATTCATCGATTTCTGCTCGGAAATTATTTTTGAACTTCCGAGAAATACGTAGCGTTATAATATCAAGGTGAGATGGATTATGTAATAATAATCTAAGTATGGAAAATGCAATATTTCGCATGCAGACTTAATTAGAGAACGTTAGGAATACTAAGCGTTAAGAAGAGAGTGTATTGATCGTATGATACGTAAGTATTGTATGAGGTATTGAATACAAGTATAATACGAAGTATTATATGAGTATGTACGGAGAATGGAGTAACGTATATTACAAATTAATATACGAGCTAGAATACGAGAATTATACGTTTAGTATATGTAATAAGGCTTTTAGCCAATTAAGTGAGACTTGTAGGATTGTTAATAAATTGGTAGAGTCCAATAAGAATTGGACGTATAAACCTAAGTGTTTATTAATCAAAAGCCCAAAGTAACTTAATGCAAGCCCAAAATGAATAAGCTAAGTTAATTAACTTAAGCCCAATGTAATGATCCAATGGGTTAAGCTTGATCCATGGAGCAACCCATGTTGTTATGGGTTAATCTTGGTGACCATGTGACAACCCGAGAATTTAGGAAAATTTTAAAAATCTTAATTGATGGATTTAAGGTCGAATAATAGACCTAGACAGAAAATAAGTGTATGCGATTGATATTTTTAGGAGGAAATTTTGAGGATTTCAAAATTCTGTGAAGGAATTTTGTGAATTAAAAATTTTTGTGATGAATTATTCAGGATTAACTATATGAGTGTTTATGTACTGTGAATATGGTTATGTATGTGTACGGAATGTGGTTAAGGGTCAAGGGTTGACCAGATAAATTTTATCAGTGTCAAACCCTAATATTATTAAGAACGTCAATGTTATGTTAGAAAACCCTAGAAATCGGTTCTGAAACCCTAATTTCAGTTCTGGGAATTCGAAACCCTAATTCGGAGATTGGAAACCCTAATCTAGGAATTTAAAGGATAATTATAATGCTTAAGTGATATTAATTATAATATTAATTAGGGTAAAGCTTAATTAATTAGGAAACCCTAATTTCAAATTTTTAAATCCTAACTGTTCCGTTAGAAACCCTAATGTACAGTTATGGACTTAATTGCTAAATTAGCAAATTTAATTGGGATAAAATAATCCTAATTAACAAGATTGATTTATGAATGGGAAAGTTTAATTTAATTAGAGAATCCTTATTACAATTTAGAAATATTAATTTTCTATTTTGAAAATCCTAGAAATTGGTATTTTTGGAAATCTTAGTTTTTAACCCCAAGGGTTAAACCCTAAGTGTCAAACCGTATGGGTTTGATCAAATGACAATTGTAGAATTAAAATGGTATGTTAAATGACCAAAATGCCCTTTCTTATAACCTAAGCAAATGATTGCACAATCTTGTGAGTCACCAAGTCTAATGTTTATCCCATGTGCTCTATATTTATTTTATATTAGATAGGTATGCCACCTTGCAACTTAGATACATTGAATCAAAGTTATAGTAGATTAAAAGTAAGAAATATCTTACTTTAGTTTATCATTTCTACAAGCCCATTCTGTAAAATCTCAAATTTTACGAATAAAGATTTAATTTTCTCGAAATATTTTTTTTCAAAATTATGGTGTGGATTTGAGATAATGTTATAGTTGTGGGCAATATTTATAAATTTTGAAAAGTATGCAAGTTGTTATATAATATTCGTTTGGTCGGGGAATATTCTTTTTGTCGGGGAATATCCGTACGACGGCACAATCATTGGTGGACCCCACAACAAAATTATTGTCGGATAGAGAAAAAGACAAAATTATTTTATGAAAATAACGGCGGAAGTTTTACCATTAAAACTGTTGAACTACTCATAGTAGTAAAGTATGCGATGTCTGGCGTGCATAAGAGTAGTACACTGTGATTGATTATTGATGCTTACGTGAGAAGTCACTCGGTTTTGTTCAATTATTACTACAAAGAATTGCCGCATAGTATCTCACGTTATTTGATTCAATTATTGTCGATATTTTGTATATTATTAAATCAATAATTGAGACGACGGGTTATTAATATTATTAATTGCAATATTAACGATGTCTAGAAGTTATGTCGAGGAGACGTTTGGTCACCTAATTGCGGCCAATAAGGAGAAATCCTTATTGAAAGCCCCCACTTTCCTCGGGAACGACACAATCGATTAATATTGTGAATTATAATAATGATGATAAATGTTGTTAAATATATTGAGGTGTCTTTTATGAAGTCATTGAAAGTTTATATATATATACTATATATATATATATACATTTTATTAATATTATTAATGTAATAAAATGTAAAAACTTTTTATATAAAACCTAATACTTTTATAAAGTTATTTATTTTATTAGACTATAAATAGAATATATTATATTTTATTTAAAAATTTTGTTTTATTAGAATATTTTATTAATATCGCATAGTAAATCAATATGACTGCTCGCTTAAAAGTATATCAATCTGGATTGTTCATGAATTAGTTACTATTCAGTCCATTCTCTTATAAATAGAAGCTCATTCCTTCATTATTTCTTACAAATTCACTGAAACTCTAGAGAGAGAAACTATTGAGAGAAAGAAGAAAAGTATTCTGCTACTTCACTACTACTATATCCAGTTTCTTCTAAGGTAAGGGGTATTACTTCTTTCATATTCATGAAGAGAACTTCATTATTCCATTCTTTATTATTCATTGGAATAACTCGTATACGCTGACTACCCTATACTTGGAGAAATTCTTCATTATTCCATTCTTTATTATTATGTTGAATAATGCATCATGCTGGGTACCGCATACATGGTGAAATTCTTCATTATTCCATTCTTTATTATTATGTTGAATAATCTGCCTACATCTAAGTACCACATACATGGTGAAATTCTTCTGTTATTCCATTCTTTATTATTATGTTGGAATAACCTATCTATGCGAAGTACCGCATACATGGTAAAATTCTTCTGTTATTCCATTCTTTATTATTATGTTGGAATAACCTATCTATGCGAATTACCGCATACATGGTGAAATTCTTCTGTTATTCCATTCTTTAATATTCTGTTGGAACATCCTGTCTGTGCGTTTATGCATGACCTGGTTCCGTTATTTATAATTCTGTTGGAATATCCTGTCTGTGCGTTTACGCATGACCTAGTTCCGTTATTTATTATTCTGTTGGAATATCATGTCTGTGCTTTTAAGCATGACCTGGATCCGTTATTTATTATTCGCTGGAATAACTCATCTCATGCGGCCTTATCGCATGCATGGTGATTTCTTCTGTTATTCCATTCTTTATTATTCTGTTGGAACATCCTATCTGTGCGTTTAGGCATGACCTTGTTCCATTATTTATTATTCTGTTGGAATAACTTGTAAGTGTGGTCTATCGCATGCCTGGTGATTTCTTTTGTTATTCCATTCTTCATTATACTCAGTTGGTTAAAGTTTTGGCTTCTATACTCCATGAAATTATTAGAATATCCTAGATATTTGCGCTTCATCCAGTATCTTTTCATAAAAATATTCTTCTGAGCATTCTTGAATTTTACTCCATAAAGCAGTATTATGTTGACAATTTGGATGTTATTGGTTCTTGGATAAATTAATTCTTGAACTTGTTTTATTGAATTCTTATATCATTGTCATCATTCTCATGTTTATATTATGTTGAAAGTCATCTGTGGCCTGTAGTGAATAGATGGATTTGGTATGATTATGACCAGGAATTATTCGGTATAATCATGACCGTAATGTTACAAATGATGTGGTAAAAGTCCTCATTGGCTCGTAGTGCATTAAAGGACAATTGTTGGCATGATCATGACCATTGATGAATACACGAATATCCTTGGCCCGTAGTGCATGGATAATTTGTGGTTGTGATACTAATGAATATCCTTGGCCGTAGTGCAGGGATGATGTGGATTATTTATGAAGCTGAGTCTCTGCGATAAAAGTGATGAAAAACCTTTTTAAATCATAAAAGATAGTAGATTTTAATCTCTACTTGACTCTTTTAATGGATTGCTTGTTCCGCTGCAATTAAACTTGATTTTTGTTATATTGTATTAGTTTAACATTGTTGAAGACTAATGATAATTTATTCTACATTATCTTAGTCATAATATTTCTTAGTTGGCTAGTTGAGCTCATTCTTTCTTTCACTGTTATCTTCAGGAAATGAGAATATAGCTGGGACGAGTCGGGGAATGGAGTGACGGTCCAGATGATAGCATTAGTAGTCCTCACTATTCTGTCAAATAGTGTGACAATAAATATAATGAGGACTCCTTTGAGTGTGGATATTGTCTAGATGACAATATTCTTATGAAAACTCTCAGCTATGTTTTGTCGTATTTTTACACGACGTTTGTATAATTAAGTTGTATTTGTATTTTATACCATGTATCTGGTGACTCAAGATGGGTGATGTATACCTATTTTTAGGGGCATCACAGTTGGTATCAAATCTTAGGGATATGATCCCTGGCTGAGATGTGAGATAAGAACTAGGAGGGGAGAGACAGGGAATTCATTCGCTAGTATGACCTACCCTTGTTTTGTGGCAGTATTTGAAAATGGCATCCGAAAATGTTGAGATAAGCAATGAAGCACATGAGACCGTTGAGTCACCAACGATCAATACCCAAGATAATGTGCAATAGGAAGACAATAATCCTCAGGTAAGTAACAACAACGATCAAATAATGAACGATGGGATGTTCAGAGGCTTTATGCAATTCATGCAACATCAGGTAAGAAAGACTCCTGTTCAAAATATAGGTGGAAATAATTGCAACCCACGGTCGGTCATCGCTAAGCAGTTCAAGGAGCTGGGACCACCAGAGTTTTTAGGAAAGCCAGAACCACTTAAGGCGGAGACGTGGTTAAAGTTGATCACCAAGATATTTGATGTCTTGGGATGCTTAGAGGAGCAAAATGTTCCCTTTGCCACCTTTATGTTGCGTGAAGAAGCAGATTACTGGTGGGAATCTGTAAAATGTACCCAGCCTGACGCACTCAAGATGTCTTGGGAGAAGTTCCAAGAACTGTTCAATGACAAGTACTTTCCCGAAATATTCGTCATATGAAGGAGGTGGAGTTCATCAAGTTGGAGCAAAACAATATGACCGTGTCGCAATACGAGGCTAAATTTGCGGAGTTATCATGGTTTGCATCCCAATGTTTCTAAGAGGTTTGAAACCCGATATACGTTAATACCTCATTTCTCACAAACTTTGTTTATATTCAGATGTTGTGAATAGGGCTCAGTTATTAGAGCGCGATAATGAGTCAGCACAACCAAAAGGCAACGACCATCAACACGATAATAATCGTACCGGTGGAAATGACCATCGGAACAATGATAACCATCGTGGGGGAAATTATCATGCCAAGAATGATGACAATTTCGGTGGTAATCATGGCCAAGATAATAGAAGTGGAAATTTCAAGAAGAGATGGTTCAATAATGATGGAAAGACAAAGACTCCAAAGACCCGCTTCAAAGGAAGGAGAACGACCGCCATCAGACATATTACAAATGCGGAGGGGAGGGACACATCAGTCCAAACTGTACGCAGTAGTCTAAAGCGTGTTTCAATTATGGAAGAGAAGGTAACCTAGCCCGATTTTGTCATGCACCAAAATCAAGTCCAGCTGGGACGGTGGCTCCAAAGGCGGATATGGATAAAACAAAGTCGGTGGTTTCAGGGAGAGCATTTTTTGCGACTTCTCAAAAAGCGAGTAACCCGAATGAAGTTAGCACGGGTTAGTTAATTATAATTTTTGTGAAGTCTATACCTTAGTAGATACCGGTTCTACCCATTCTTTTATATCTCTTGCTTGCGCTCAACGTTTAAATTTGACCCCAGAGAAGTTAGACTTTGACTTATTGGTTGAAACTCCGTTAGGAGAAACCTTCATTACTTGTGCTATCCCAAGTCTTGGATGAGAGTCACAATTTTTGAATGATATTTCTATCGTTAATAAATTTCTTAACGTATTCCTGAAGACTTCTTGGCCTACCCGAGAGCGTGAAATCGAATTTTGTATTAACCTCAATACAAAACCCCATTTCTAAAACCTTAAATATTTCTTCAACTAAAATGAACGTAACATGCACCAAAGACGTTGGCTCGAGCTGTTGAAGATTACGATCGTACCATTCAATAACATCGTAGAAAAGCGAACGTGGTAGCTGACGCGTTGAGTAGAAGATCGTATGCGAGTGCGAATATACAAACCTACGTTAAGGTAACGAATATATGATTAGAACCGACTTTAGTTGATAATGCTAAAGCTGCTAATGCTACAGACCCGGAGCTGATGAATGTGAAAAAGAAGGTTCAAGAGGGCGTTAATTTAAAAGCAAAAGTTGCTGAAGAGAGAAAATCTCAACCCTCGATTTAATTGGCCCATTTGAAATCCTCGATCGAGTAGGAACTGTGGCTTATAGACTCGTTTTACCGCCAAGTATGTCGCGTGTTCATAACATTTTTAATGTATCGATGTTACGTAAGTATGTGGACGACCCAAACCACATTATTAATTTAGAACCGGACGCGATAGCGGATAATTTAACGTATGAAGATGTACCTGTTAAAATCTTAAAATATATTTTGTGCTCAAAGGTTATACCTCAAGAGTTAGAATCTGGCGAAGTGTCCTCATTTGATAGGCATACTAGGTACGTATGTAAATTTTGAGGGCAAAATTTCATAAGGAGGGGAGATTGTAAAATCCTAAATTTTACGAATAAAGATTTAATTTTCTCGAAATATTTTTTTTCAAAATTATGGTGTGGATTTGAGATAATGTTATAGTTGTGGGTAATAGTTATAAATTTTGAAAAGTATGCAAGTTTTTGTATAATATTCGTTTGGTCGGGGAATATTCTTTTTGTCGGTGAATATCCGTACGATGGCACAATCATTGGTGGACCCCACAACAGAATTATTGTCAGATTGAGAAAACGACAAAAAATATTTTATGAAAATAACGACGGAAGTTTTACCGTTAAAACTATTGAATTACTCTTTGTAAGTAAAAGTACAAAGAATACGCCGTGGTTTTGCATAGTAGCACACACGTGATTGATTATTGATGCTTACGTCGAAGTCACTCTGCTTTTGTTCAATTATTGCTACAGTAATTGCTGCATAGTATTTCACGTTATTTGATTCAAATATTGTCGATATTTTGTATATTATTAAATCAATAATTGAGACGACGAAGTTATTAATATTATTAATTGCAATATTAATGATGTCTAGAAGTTACGCCAAGGAGAGGTTTGGTCACCTAATTTAACGCGCCAATAGGAGAAATCTTTATTGAAAGCCCCTCTTTCTCGGAACGACACAGTCGATTAATATTGTGAATTATAATAATGATGGTAAATGTTGTTAAATATATTGAGGTGTCTTTTTATGAAGTCATTTAAAGTTTATATATATATATATATATTATATATATAAATTTTGTTTTATTAGTATTATTAATGTAATAAAATGTAAAAACTTTTATATAAAATGTAATACTTTTATAAAGTTATTTGTTTTATTAGACTATAAATAGAATATATTATATTCTATTATGCATAGTGTTTTTGTATAGTAAAATCTTTTTATATAAAAACATAATACTTTTATAAAGTTATTTGTTTTATTAGACAATAATTAGAATATATTATATTTTATTATGTATAGTGCTGCATAGTGTTTGTTTTGATAAGTAAAATTTTTATATAAAAAAAGAATACTTTTATAAAGTTATTTGTTTTATTAGATAATAATTAGAATATATTATATTTTATTATGCATAGTATTTGCATAAGTGCGTATAAGTGTTTTGCATAGTAAAATCTTTTTATATAAAAAAGCAGTAATACTTTTATAAAGTTATTTGTTTTATTAGACTATAAATAGAATATATTATATTTTATTTAAAAGATTTTGTTTTATTAGAATATTTTATTAATAAGGCATAGTAAATCAATATGGACCGCTCGCTTAAAAAAAGTAAATCAATCTGGACCGCTTCATGAATTAGTTACTATTCACCCATTCTCGTATAAATAGAAGCTCATTCCTTCATTATTTCTTACGAATTCAACTCAAACTCTGAAAGAGAAACAATAGAGAGAAAGAAGAAAAGTATTCTGCTACATCACTACTCCTATATCCAGTTTGTTCTAAGGTAAGGGGTATTACTTTTCAGATTTATGAAAAAAGCTATTGGTATTCCATTCTTTATTATTATGTTGAATAACTTATGCGAACTACCCTATACTTGGTGAAATTCTTCATTATTCCATTCTTTATTATTATGTTGAATAACTCATATGCGCGAAGTACCCTATACTTGGTGAAATTCTTCACATTATTCCATTCTTTATTATTATGTTGGAATAACTCGCTACATGCTGCAGTACCGCATACACGTGAAAATTCTTCATTATTCCATTCTTTATTATTATGTTGAATAACTCCGCCGTACGCTGGCACCGCATAAATGGTGAAATTCTTCATTATTCCATTCTTTATTATTCTGTTGGAACATCCCCGCTCTGCGTTTACACATGACCTGGTTCCGTTATTTATTATTCTATTGGAATATCCTGTCTATGCATTTACGCATGACTTGGTTCCGTTATTTATTATTCTGTTGGAATAACCTGTCTGTGCGGTTTATCGCATGCATGGTGATTTCTTCATTATTCCATTCTTTATTATTCGCTGAACATCCGTGCATGACGCTTACGCATGACTTCGTTCCGTTATTTATTCTTCTGTTAGAATAACTCGCTTGCAAGCTTGATCGCATCGCATACCTATGATTTCTTTTATTATTCCATTCTTTATTATAGTCACAAGGTTAAAGTTTTGGCTTCTATACTCCATGAAATTAGTAGAATATCTTGGATATTTAAGCTTCATCCAAAGATCTTTCATGGAAATATTCTTCCGAGCATTCTTGAATTTTACTCCACAAAGCAAAGATCATGTTGACAATTTGGACGTTATTGGTTCTCGGATAAATTAATTCTTGAACTTGTTTTATTGAATTCTTATATCATTGTCATCATTCTCATGTTTATATTATGTTGAAAGTCATCTCGTATTCGTAGTGCATAGATGGACTTGGTATAATTATGACCGAGGATTATTCGGTATAATCATGACCGTAATGTTACAAATGATGTGGTAAAAGTCCTCATTGGCCCGTGAGTGCATTGATGGACGGATGTTGTTGGCATGATCATGACCATTGATGAATACACGAATATCATTGGCCCATAGTACATGGATAATTTTGGTTGTGATACTAATGAATATCCTTGGTAGTAGTGCGTGGTTGATGTGGATTATTTATTAAAAATTTGAGTCTCGCGATAAAAGTGATGAAAAACCTTTTTAAATCATAAAAGATAGTAGATTTTATTCTCTACTTAACTCTTTTAATGGATTTCTTGTTCCGCTGTAGTTAAACTTGATGTTTGTTATATTGTATCAGTTTAACATTGTTGAAGACTAATGATAATTTATTCTACATTATCTTAGTCATAATATTTCTCACTGGCTAGTTAAGCTCACCCTTTCTTTCACTGTTCTCTTCAGGAAATGAGAATATAGCTGGGACGAGTCGGGGAACGGAGTGACGGTCCAGATGATAGCATTAGTAGTCCTCACTATTCTGTTAAATAGTGTGACAATAAATGTAATGAGTACTCCTTTGAGTGTGGATATTGTCTAGATGACAATATTTTTATTAAAACTCTCAGTTATGTTTTGTCATATTTTTACACGACGTTTGTATAATTAAGTTGTATTTGTATTTTGTACCATGTATCTAGCGACTCAAGATGGGTGATGTATACCTATTTTTGGGGGCGCCACACATTCTCTCTCTTCAAATTCGGGATTTAGAGTGAGAGAGAGTGAGAATCAAAGTCAAGATCATGTGTTAGCCTTCTAAGGTCAGAAATCAATGATCAGATTCAAGATCAAGCATTAGAAAGGTATAAAAACCCTAAACTTTGAAATCCTTAGATCTGATGTTTGATGTTGTGATTTGTTGTTTAGAAATGCGTAATAAGGTGTCATTTAGTGATCTGAGTTGTTAAATCCCAGATCCAAAACATCAAAGTGCACGAAATAGCATTTTTTTCAAATCTGAAAAAATAATATTTGGAAAGTGGCCTGACAGTCGAATGTTAGAGGCCTTAAATCTTTATGTGTTAGATGTTTTGTGTGTTTTATGTTATAGATCTGTTCTTTGTTGTTAGGGCTTTGATCTGAGACTTGAATCAAGCTTAAATCATGTATAGATTGCAAGATATGATCGATCAAAATGTGTTGACCAAGCACGAAATTTGAATCTGGGCAACCCAGAATATTCCCAAGTGGTCTGACAAGATTTTCAAAGCCCTTGATCTTTCTGTATGTTAGTGTTTTGGCTATGTTAGTTTTTGATCCTTGTAGTCTGACATGAGGTGTGCATACTAAAATCTTTATATCACCCAGATCTGTACCAGAATCGTAGAAATTCATGGTCAAACCATCGTTGACCAACTGACCAGATGAAGATTTATGGGAAACCCATATCTTCAAGCACCGTGTCCTGACCCCTAGTTTGACCAAAAATTTTTAATCTTTCTGGTGTTATGATGTTATTATGTTATGATGCTATATAATTGTACCTCATCATGTGGTCTTCAAGATCGAACCTTTAGATCACACAAACAATACATAGACTACAAGTTACAAGGATTGAAAGGTGACACTTGATCGTTTCTTCATTTTTGAAAACCCAAAATGAATAATAGTGTCGACATGATTTTGTAAGGTCTTTATCTCACGATCTGTTGTTGTTTGGTCATGGAATCACCACTAATTGTAGAATTACATTTATAGTATGGCATGAACACTTAGGCAAACCCGTAAAACTTAAAGATCATGAATCTAAAGACCTACAAAAGTGTGTGTACTTGAACTCTAACATGATGTTCTAGGATTTTTCAAGAACAGCCCAAGAACACCATTAGCGACAGTTTTGTCGCCTATGGTACCTTTAGCGACATTTAATTACTGAAAATTATTATTTTATTTAATAAATAGAGAAAAATGATTTTTAATTATTAAAAATACATAATAAATTAAGAAAAATTATTTTAAAGTCTGAAAAATAGTTTTTAATTATTTTGAGTATATTTCAAAAAATATTTAATATTTTTGGAATATAAAAGGTATTTATTTATTTAATTATAATATTAAATAAATTATTTAACAATGGTTTTAATTCATAAAAAATCATAAAAATTATATTATGATATTAGAAAATATTTTAAGTTATTTTTTGATGACTTTTAATATTTTGTGATGAATTTCATTAATAATTTATTATTAATGGTAATTAATTTATTTAATAAATATATTAAATAAATTATGGAAAAATAGAATTAATGATTTAAAAATCATATAAAAATGATTTAAGTGTTATAAAAATATTTTAAGTTATAAAATATAACTTTTGATATTTTGTCATGAAAATATTAATATTTTAATAATAATATCAATTATCTAATAATGAATTTAGCTATTTAAAAATCATATAAATATGATTTTAAAGTATTAAAAATACTTTGTGACATTATAAATATATTATAATATTAAGTTATGATTTTCATTAATATTTAATATTTAATAAATATTAATGATTAAAGAATTATGTGGTATTTATATTATATAACTACGATATAAGTGATTGAAAAATTATGATAAATGATAATAATTATCTGAAAATTCTTACAAGCTTATAAAAAAATATTTTAACTGATAATAAATTATCTAAGATATTGTTAAGTGTTTAGGTAGAGTTTAATTGAACTTAAACTCGATATTTTTTCGACTAGACCGTCGGGATATTAGAATTGTGTCGGATTCAAGTCAGACTAAAATAGTTTGACCTGATATTAAGTCTTATGTGTGTTATAGATTGATAGGGTTATGTGCTATGTGTTTAGGTTATTCTATGTATACATATATAACAGTATTATACCGTGATGATATTATTCTAATATTGGAGATTTATATTACTAATATTAGGTCTTCGGATAAAGCGATATAAATTGCGTAGTGGTAATCAACGGTTCAGGCAAGTTTTCCTTAACTCAACTTTGAGTTTTTTATTCAAATATACTTGTCGTTAATCATTGCTGATTGCCATGTCTAAGAATTATTAAATCGCACTCTGTGCATACTGCATGTATTCATCAGGTATGAAAGGCTGATCACCTTCATTACCATTCGATCTAGATATAAATGATATGTTCATGTTCAATGTTCGTTCAGCTATGAAAAATTTATTCATGCTAGTTCGCAATCATATTGTAGAACTATAACCACTTTTTTGTTCAATTCTTTCAATCATGATATATCCTCAAATAAACTTATACTTCTTGGCAAACATATGCTCACCCTTATATATCATGATAAACATTTCGGATAAAGGCGAATGCGTTCAGATCTGAAAAGATAATGCCAAGTTCAACTTGGGATAAAATGTCTTGACTAATTTGTAATAGTATAGTTTGATAATAATGTTATATATTAGATAGTTTATGAATTGTGTATAAGTTAAGGTTACTCGATTTTGGAGAAATAGTGTGTAAAGTGTATCAGATAAACAATTTATGTTTATATCTTCCGCAATAGTGATAGAAGATTGAACCAATCATGGTGATTTGGGACCCAGATTCGGCCTCTCTGCACCAAGTACTTTATGTGGTGATCAAGTATAGGATAAGTGATGTGGTTAGCAAGTAAACTTGGTAAGTAAGAAATGAATAGTAAGGAGGTTAGTTTAAGGAGGTGGGATGACATAAAGACTATTATGCCCTCACTTTGGCTTTCTTATAAATAGAAGGCTAGAATTTTCATTTGTTGTTTATTAATTTTCGTCCAAGCAAATCAACTTATTGGTTAGAGAGAATAAGAATTTTTAAGTCAAAATATCTTTTGTTAGATTTTCAAGAAGAAGAGAAGTACTAGTTCATCAAGGGTAAGACTCTTGTCTAATAATCTTCATCTCTATCATTGTAGGGTGATAAGAGAAGTGTAGTTTAATAAGCATGTACGCTAAGAACATGTAAGAATTGAGTAATTAATGGACTTAAGCCGAATAATTCATGAATAATTAAGATAAACCTAAATAAGTTATGAACTTATAATGAACTTGTCATATGATTGCTGTGACGCCCCCAAAATAGGTATACATCACCCATCTTGAGTCGCCAAATACATGGTACAAAATTCAAATACAACTTAATTGTACAACAGTCGTGTAACATACGACAAAACATAATCTAAGAGTTTTAATAAGAATATTGTCATCTAGACAATATCCAGTCTCAAAGGAGTCCTTATTACATTTATTGTCACACTATTTCCCAGAATAGTGAGGACTACTAAAACAACCATCTGTACCGTCAATCCGTTCCCCGACTCGTCCCCAAATATATTCTCATTTCAAGAAGAAATAAAGAAAAGAAAGGTGAGCTCAACTAGCCCTGTAAGAAATATTATGACTAAGATAATGCTGAATAAATTATCCTTAGCCTTCAACAGTATAACAACTGATAGAATATAATAGACAGCAAGTTTTAGATCAACAACTGCAGCGGAATAAGCAATCCATTAGAAGAGTCAAGTAGAGTATAAAATCTACTATCTTCTATGATTTAAAAAGTTTTTCATCAACTTTATCGCCGAGACTCGACTTTTAAATAAATAAAATCGAATCAATCCTGCACCACGGCCAAGGATATTCATGTAATCATCAATGGTCATGATTATACCGAATAATCCCTGATCATAATCATACCAACAACTGTCCATCAATGAACTAAAGGCCAATGAGGACTTTCACCACATCATTCGTCACATTACGGTCATGATTATACAAAATAATCCCTGGTCATAATCATACCAAGTCCATCTATGCACGTAAGCCAAAGATGACTTTTATCACAATATAAGCATGAGGATGATGACAATGACATAATAATTCAATTAAACAAATTCAAGGAAAATTTTTAAAGATTTATAATCTAATTTATCCAGAAATCAATAGCGTCCAAATTGTCAACATGATATTGCTTTGTAGAGTAAAATTCAAGAATGCTCAGAAGAATATTTCCATGAAAAGATACTGGATGAAGTACAAATATCCAGGACATTCTACTAATTTCATGGAGTATAGAAACCAAAACTTTAACCAACTGAGTATAATAGAATATATGAAACTGCAAATGGATTTTCTCCCGCCATATGGTAATCCACGTAGACAGATCATTTCCACAATTTAATAAGGATTAAATACGAAGGATTATTCACCATGCATGCGGTAATCCACATAAACATGTTATTCCAACAGAATAATAAAGTATGGAAAAACAGAAGAATTCACCATGCATGCGATACACCACACAGACAGGTTATTCCAACAGAATAATAAAGAATGGAATAACATAATAATTCACTAGGCATGCGATGATCGCATGTATAGGTTATTCCAACGTAATAATAAAGAATGGAATAATGTAAGAATTCACCGTGCATGCGATACATCAAGATGATGAGTTATTCCAACAGAATAATAAAGAATGGAATAACAGAAGAATTCATCAGGCATGCGATAGACCACACAGACTAGTTATTCCAACAACATAATAAAGAATGGAATAACATAAGAATTCACCAGGCATGCGATAGACCACATAGACATGTTATTCCAACAGAATAATAAAGAATGGAATAACAGAAGAATTCACCAGGCATGCAATAGACCTCACATACAGGTTATTCCAACAGAATAATAAAGAATGGTACAAAAACCCTTACGAATATTGAAAGAAATAACTCTCTTCATGAATACGAAAAAAATAATACCCCTTACTTTAGAATAAAACTAGATACTGGAATAGAGAGGTAGCAGACTTCTCTTCTTCTTTCTATCTATAATTTCTCTCTATAATAATTGCTCTATAGCTTTAGTGAATTGGTGAGAAATGAAGGAAGAATGAACTTCTATTTATAGGAAAATATAGTTTCAATAATTGTACATTTTGGGGCTCAAAATATTACAAAGATAATACCTCCTCTCTTTTTCATTTTTTTAATTTAGTGTTTGCCAGTATTATAAAAACTTGCACCACCTCCCCTAATAGTAAATCATGTGAATTAATAGTTCATTCATGTGACTCAATAGTATAATCATGTGAAAAAAACTAATTACAGTATAGTACCTTCAACTATACCTCCATTTTTAATTTAGTCATGTAAGTATTATCAATCTTGCACCAACTCTCCTAATAGTAATTCATGTGAATCAATAGTACACACATGTGAACACATAGTTATAAGCATATGAATTAATAGCAATTACTTGCTCATTTATCCGGTTAATTACTCGATTGGTCAATATAACATCCAAACATCAATTATTATCGAAATAAATGTCGATTTTCACTAACATTAATAATTCCAACACAATGAAACTATCAATTTTATCTTTAATCAACATGAACTTATTCATCATTAATATTATAATTCACAATATTTAACAACTAGGTCATTCTCAGGAAAAAGGGGCTTTTCGATAAGGATTTCTCCTTATTGGCACGCAATTAGGAGACCAAACCTATCCTTGTCAGAACATCTAGACATTGTCAATATTGCAAATAATAATATGAATAAATTTGTCGTCTCAATTATTGATTTAATAATATAACATATTATACAGATGATACTATGACAATAATTGAATCAATAATATGATAGATATGATGCAGCAATTACTGTAGTAATAATTGAAAATAACTGAGTGACTTCTCACGTAAGCATCAATAATCAATATCGTGTGCTACTATGCAACCACACGTTTTACTATACTTTTACTACCGGGTAGTTCAACAGTTTTAACGGTAACACTTTCGCCCTTATTTTTATAAAAAGATAATTCTGTCATTTTCTAACTACGACAATACTTCTGTTGTGGGGTCCACCAATGATTATGCCATCGTACGAATATTCCCTGTTAAAAAGAATAGTCCCCGACCAATAGAATATTATATAACCACTTGCTTACTTTGCAAAATTTATAAATATAATCCACAACTATAACATTATATCAAATCCACACCATAATATTCAAAAATATATTTTGAGAAAATTATTCTTTATTCATAAAAGTTGGGGTCTTACAACCTCCCATTCTTATAAAATTTCGTCCTCGAAATTAGGGTACGTACCTGGTATATCGAATAGGTGAGGATATCTTGTCTTCATCTCAGATTCTAACTCCCAGGTCATTTCTTCCACATCGTGGTTTCTCCATAAAACTTTGACTTGAGGTATAACCTTGGAGCGTAGAATATGATCCTTCTTATCCAAGATTTTAACAGGTTACTCTTCATACGTTAAATCTTCCTCTATCTCGTCTGGTTCTAATTCAATAATTTGGTTCGCGTCTTTCACATATTTACGTAACATAGATATGTGAAAAACGTTATGAACACGAGACATACTTGGTGGTAAGGTGAGTCTATAGGCCACAGTTCCTAATCGATCGAGGATTAAAAATGGGCCAATGAATCAAAGATTGCGCTTTCCTCTCTTTCCAAATCTCATAACTCCTTTCCATGGAGCAAAACGTAACAACACATGATCTCCAATATTGAATTCCACGTTCTTTCGATGAAGATCATCATAACTCTTTTGTCGATCTTATGAGATTTTTATACGTTGTCGGATTATTTGAATCTTTTTCGTAGTCATACGTACCAACTCCATCCTAATAACGTTGTTTCACCCACCTCATCACAACATACCGGAGAACGACACTTTTGTGAGACCCCAAATTTTATAAATAAAGATTTAAATTTCTCAAAATATTTTTTTGAATATTATGGTGTGGATTTGATATAATGTTATAGTTGTGGGTAATATTTACAAATTTTGCAAAGTAAGCAAGTGGTTATATAATATTCGATTGGTCGGGGAATATTCTTTTTATCGGGGAATATCCGTACGACGACACAATCATTGGTGGACCCCACAACGGAAGTATTATTGTAGTTAGAAAACGATGTAATTATCTTTTATAAAAATAATCTATGAAAAGTGTTACCGTTAAAACCGCTGAACTACCCAAGAGTAAAAGTACAAGAATACGCGTGGTTCCATAAGTAGCACACCATATTGATTATTGATGCTTACGTAAGAAGTCACTCGCTTATACTCAATTATTGCTACAAGAATTGTCGTGATCATATCTCTCATATTATTGATTCGATTATTGTCACAAAGATTATCATGCATAATATGTTATATTATTAAATCAATAATTGAGACGACAAAGTTATTCATATTATTAAATTGTAATATTTACAATATCTAGAAGTTCTGTCAAGGAGAGGTTTGTTCATCTAATTACGCGCCAATAAGGAGAAATCCTTATCGAAAAGCCCTTCTTTCCTGAAATGACCGGTTGTTAAATATCATGAGTTATAATATTAATGATGAATAAGTTCGTGTTGATTAAAGATGAATTTGATAGTTCCATTGTGTTGGGATTATTAGTGTTAGTGGAAATCAACATTTATTCCGATGATAATTGATGTATGGGGGTTATATTGATAAATCGGGTAATTAATCAGATAAATGAGCAATTAATTGCTACTAATTCACATGCTTATATAACTATTTGTTCACATGTGTGTACTATTGAATCACATTCTTGTACTATTAGGGGAGTTGGTGCAAGATTGATAATACTTGCATGACTAAGTTAAAAATGGAGGTATAGATGGAGGTACTATACTATAATTCGTATTTTTACATGATTATAACTATTGATTCACATGATTGAACTATTGATTCACATTATTTACTATTAGGGGAAGTGGTGCAAGTTTGATAATACTTGTAGGACTAAATTAAAAATGAAAGAAAAGTTGGAGGTATTGTACTATAATATTTCGAGCCCCAAAATGTGCGATTATCGAAACTATATTTTCCTATATATAGAAGCTCATTCTTCCTTCATTTCTCACCAATTAACTAAAGCTTTAGAGCAATTATTATAGAGAGAAATTATAGAGAGAAAGAAGAAGAGAAGTCTGCTACCTCACTATTCCAATATCCAGTTTCTTCTAAGGTAAGGGATATTATTATTATAGTAAGGGTATTATTTCTTTCAGATTCATGAAGAGAGCTATTGTTATTCCATTCCTTATTATTATGTTGAATAACTCTGCTATCATAATGGGCAACGTATACACGGTGAAATTCTTCTATTATTCCATTTTTTATTATTCTGCTGAATAACTCCGTGCATGGTAGTCCATCGCATGCCCGGTGAATTCTGTTGTTATTCCATTCTTTATTATTCTGTTGAATATCCTATCTGCTTGCGGTTTACGCATGACCGGTTCCATTCTTTATTATTCTGTTGAATATCCTCGTCTCATGCGATTTACGCATGACCGGTTCCATTCTTTATTATTATGTTGAATATCCCGTTATTCCAAGTGCATTTACGACTTCGTTTCATTCTTTATTATTCTCATTGAGAATAACTTGTCATGCGGTCTATCGCATGCATGGTGAATTCTTCATTATTCCATTCTTTATTATTCTATTGGAATAACCTGTCTATGTGGATTACCGCATGCATGGTGAATGATCCTTTGTATTCATATGAATAGTATTTTTAATCAAAAGGGGTTTCTACAAGGGGCAGTTTCATAATTTTTCTGAGCCTGAAAAATTCTAGAAAAAATTGAAATGATTATTTGATGAGTTTTCTAGATTGTGTCCAAAAATGGCGATTTTTGGATGTATAGATTAAGAGTTATGGATTTTATGGGAAAAAACTATTTTAAAAGTAAACCCTTATAACTCTTTGCAGTCAACTCCAAAATTGGTGAAATTTTTGTTGGGAGTACATGTATATAACATGAGTATACCTCAGAATTTTAAATTTTTGGACAAAAGTACAATTTATGATAAATGTCTAAATATTCGCGCATTTTGGCCATATGAAAAATAGAAAATGAATTTTAAAATTTCAGAAAAATATATGTTCAATATGGGACTATATTCTCGCTAAATCCCGTAAAAGAAATATTTTGGGACTAATTTGTTATTTTCACGAAAATAAACTAGTTATGAGTAATCGAATTAAATATGTTATATGAAGTAACAAAATTGAAAAATATGATTTTATGGCTTGGGAATCCTATATAGGGTATATGCAGATTTTTGATGAGGAATTTGATTATTGGTGATGAAATCTTATGAGTATGACATTTTTAAATGATTTAAATGCATTATTTGGTAAAGTGTAAAACAATTGAAATATATTGTTTATAAGTTTAAGAAGTTATTAAAATATTATTATAATATTAATAATACTAGATTATGAGTTTATTAAGTGATTGATAATATTTGGATAAATTTAAAGTCTTTAATATTTATCCTTGATTTCGCTTTGATTATCGCTTATATCATTGTCATCATCCTCGCTTATATTATTAAGAAAGTCATCTTTGGCTTATGTGCATAGATGGAATTGGTATGATTATGACCAGGGATCATTCCGTATAATCATGACCTGTAATGTTATAAATGATATGGTAAAAGTCCTCAAATGCCCACAAGTGCATCGATGGACAATTTTTGGTATGATTATGACCGTGTGTATTATTCTTGTATAGTCATGACCATCGATTATTTAATGAATATCCTCGGCCCATAGTGCATGGATGATTCGATGATGTGGTTTATTTATTGTTTAGTCTCAAATGATAAAAATTGATGAAAATATTTTAAATCATAAAAGATAGTAGATATCATGCTTTACTTGACTCTTCTAATGGATTGCTTATTCCGCACGCAGCTTAAATTGATATCTATTGTATTTTATCGCTTTAACATTGTTGAAGACTAATGATAATTTATTCTTCATTATCTTAGTCATAATATTTCTTCTTCGGGCTAGTTGAGCTCACCCTTTCTTTCATTGTTTCTCTTCAGAAATGAGAATGTAGCGGGACTAGTCGTGGAACCCAGAGTGATGATCAGTCCAGATGATCGATTAGTAGTCCTCACTATTTTGTTAAATAGTGTGACAATAAATGTAAGGAGGACTCCATTGAGTGTGGATATTTTCTAGATGAAAATATTCTTATTAAAACTCTTAGATTATGTTTTGTCGTATTTTACATGACTGTTGTATAATTAAGTTTGTATTTGAATTTTGTACCATGTATTTGGTGACCCATGATGGGTGATGTATACCTATTTTGGGAGTGTCACAACTTGGTATCAAAGCTTAGGGATATGATCCCCGGCCGAGATGTGAGACAAGAACTAGGAGGGAGAGATTTGAGAATTCCTTCGCTAGTATGACCTACCTAAGTTTATTTGGTATTTAATTGGTCACCCGTAGTATAGGATAATATGTGATATGTTAATTAACCCTTATTTTGTGACAAAGTTGTTTGAAAATGGCATCTCAAAATGTTGAGATCAAAGAATGAAGCACATGAGAACGTTGAGTCACCAACGATCAATACCCAGGATAATGTGCAACAGGAAGATAATAATCCTCAGGTAAATAACAACACCATTCAAATGATGAACGATGGGATGTTAAGAGGCTTTATGCGATTCATGCAACATCAGGTAAGAGAGACTCTTGTTCAAAATATAGGTGGAAATAATGGCAACCCACGGTCGGTCACCACTAAGCAGTTCAAGTAGCTGGGACCACCAGAGTTTTTGGGAAAGCCAGAACCACTTAAGGTGTAGAGGTGGTTAAAGAAGATCACCAAGTTATTTGATGTCTTGGGATGCTTCGAGGAGCAAAAGGTTCCCTTTGCCACCTTTATATTGCGTGAAGAGGCAGATTACTGGTGGGAATATGTAAAACATACCTAGCCTGACGCACTCAAGATGTCTTGGGAGAAATTCCAAGAGCTGTTCAACGACAATTACTTTCCCGAAAGTATTTGTCACATGAAGGAGGTAGAGTTTATCAAGTTGGAGCAAAACAATGTGACCGTATCGCAATACGAGGCTAAATTTACGGAGTTATCCCGTTTTGCATCCCATTTGGTCGATAATAAGGAGCGAATGACGCGAATATTTCTAAGAGGTTTGAAACCTGATATACGCCAATACCTCATTTCTCACAAACTTTATTTATATTCAGATGTTGTGAATAGGGCTCAGTTATTGGAGCGCGATAATGAGTCAGCACAACCAAAAGGCAACGACCAACAACACGATAATTGTCGTACCAGTGGCAACGACTATCGGAATAATGATGACCATCGTGGAGGAAATTATTATGCCAATAATGGTAACAACTTCGGTGGTAATCATGGCCAAGATAATAGGAGTGGAAATTTCAAGAAAAAAAGGTTCAACAACAATGGAAAGACAACAACACCAACACCCTTTTTCAAGGAAGGAGAACGACCACCAATTGTATGCTTCAAATGCGGAGGGGAGGGACATATCAGTCTAAACTGCGTGATGAAGTCCGAAGCATGTTATAATTATGGAAAAGAAGGTCACTTAGCCCGATTTTATCGTGCACCAAAGTCAAGTCCAGCTGGGACGATGGCACCAAAGGCGGATACAGACAAAACAAAGTCGGTGGTTTCAGGGAGAGCGTTTGTTGTGACTTCTCAAAAAGCAAGTAACCCGAACGAAGTTAGCACGGGTTAGTTAATTATAAATTCTTGCGAAGTCTATACATTATTAGATACCGGGTCTACCCATTATTTTATCTCTCTTGCTTGCGCTCAACGTTTAAATTTAACTCTAGAGAAGTTAAACTTTGACTTATTGATTGAAACTTTCTTTAAGAGAAACCTTCATTTCATGTGCTATCCAAGTCTTGGATGAGAGTCACAGTTTTTAAATGATATTTCTATTGTTAATAAATTTCCTGGCGTATTCTTGAAGACTTCTTAGCCTACCCCTAGAGCGTGAAATCGAATTTTGTATTGACCCCAGTACAAAACCCATTTCTTCAACCCTTAAATATTTCTTCAACCAAAATGAACATAACATGCGCCAAAGACGTTGGCTCGAGTTGTTGAAGATTACGATCATACCACTCAATAGCATTGTGGAAGAGAGAACGTGGTAGTTGACACGTTGAGTAGAAGATATCGTATGCGTTTATGAGTGCGATGTTGTTTACACAAAAACCCATTTCGTATATCTTACAAATGATGAAGATAGAGTTAAAGACTCTAGGGACCCACGTGAAGATAACGAATATACGAGTAGAATCGACTTTAGTCGATAAAGTAAAAGCCACTCAAGCTACACACCCGAATATGATGAATGTGAAGAAGAAGGTTCAAGAGGGCGTTATTCTAGAAGCAAGAATCGATGAAGAGAGGAAATCTCAACCCTCAATTTTATTAGCGCATTTAAAATCCTTGATCGAGTAGGAACTGTGGCCTATAGACTCGTTTTACCGCCAAGTATGTCGCGTGTTCATAACGTTTTTCACGTATCGTTGTTACGTAAATATGTGGATGACCCGAACCACATTATTAAATTAGAACTAGACGAGATAGCAGAAGATTTAACGTATGAGGAGATATGTGTTAAAATCTTGGATAAGAAGGATCGAATTCAGCACTCAAAGGTTATACCTCAAGAGTTAGAATCTGAAATGAAGTCAAGGTATCCTCATTTCTTCGGCATACCAGGCACGTACGTAAATTTAGAGGGCGAAATTTCATAAGGAGGGAAGATTGTGAGACCCCAAATTTTGTGAATAAAGATTTAAATTTCTCAAAATATTTTTTTGAATATTATGGTGTGGATTTGATATAATGTTATAGTTGTGGGAAATATTTACAAATTTTGTAAAGTAAGCAAGTGGTTATATAATATTCGATTGGTCGGGGAATATTCTTTTTATCGAGGAATATCCGTATGATGACACAATCATTGGTGGACCCCACAACGGAAGTATTATCGTAGTTAGAAAACGACAGAATTATCTTTTTATAAAAATAACGGCAAAACTATTACCTTTAAAACTGTTGAACTACCCGGTAGTAAAAGTACAGTAATACGCGTGGTTCCATAAGAAGTAGCACACCAGATTGATTATCGATGCTTACGTAAGAAGTCACTCGCTTATACTCAATTATTGCTACAAATAATTGCCGCATCATATCTCTCATATTATTAATTCGATTATTGTCACAAGATTATCCGTATAATATGTTATATTATTAAATCAATAATTGAGATGACAAAGTTATTCATATTATTAAATTGCAATATTTACAATGTCTAGAAGTTCTATCAAGGAGAGGTTTGTTCATCTAATCATGCGCCAATAAGGAGAAATCCTTATCGAAAAGCCCCTCTTTCTGGGAATGACCTGGTTGTTAAATATTGTGAGTTATAATATTAATGATGAATAAGTTCATGTTGATTAAAGATGAATTTGATAGTTCCATTCTGTTGAGATTATTAGTGTTAGTGGAAATCATCATTTATTCCGATGATAATTGATGTATGGGGGTTATATTGATAAATCGGGTAATTAATCAGATAAATGAGCAATTAATTGCTACTAATTCACATGTTTATATAACTATTTGTTCACATATGTGTACTATTAAATCACATTCTTGTACTATTAGGGCAGTTAGTGCAAGATTGATAATACTTGCATGACTAAGTTAAAAATGGAGGTATAGATGGAGGTACTATACTGTAATTCGTATTTTCACATGATTATAACTATTGATTCACATGATTGAACTATTGATTCACATTATTTACTAGTAGGGGAGGTGGTGCAAGTTTGATAATACTTTCAGGACTAAATTAAAAATGAAAGAAAAGTTGGAGGTATTGTACTATAATATTTCGAGCCCCAAAATGTGCAATTATCGAAACTATATTTTCCTATATATAGAAGCTCATTCTTCCTTCATTTCTTACCAATTCACTAAAGCTTTAGAGCAATTATTATAGAGAGAAATTATAGAGAGAAAGAAGAAGAGAAGTCTGCTACCTCACTATTCCAATATCCAGTTTCTTCTAAGGTAAGGGATATTATTATTATAGTTAGGGGTATTATTTCTTTTGTATTCATGAAGAGAGCTATTGTTATTCCATTCCTTATTATTATGTTGGAATAACCTGTCTATACGAAGTACTGCATACACGGTGAAATTTTTCTATTATTCTATTTTTTATTATTCTGTTAAAATAACCGGTCTGTGCGGTCTATCGCATGTCTGGTGAATTCTGTTGTTATTCTATTCTTTATTATTCTCGTTGAATATCCCGCATGCATGCGGTTTACGCATGACCGGTTCCATTCTTTATTATTCTATTGGAATATCCCATGTCTGCGATTTATTTACATGACCTGGTTCCATTCTTTTTATTATTCTGCTGGAATATCCTGTCGGTCAAGGTTTTACGCGTGACTTTTCGTTCTTGCATCTTTATTATTCGCTGAGAATAACTGCTTGTTTGTGGTCTATCGCATGCATGGTGAATTCTTCAGTTATTCCATTCTTTATTATTCTATTGGAATAACCTGTCTATGTGGATTACCGCATGCATGGTGAATGATCCTTTGTATTCATATGAATAATATTTTTAATCAAAAGGGGTTTCTAAAAGGGGAAGTTTCGTAATTTTTCTGAGCCTGAAAAATTCTAGAAAAAATTGAAATTATTATTTGATGAGTTTTCTAGATTGTGTTAAAAAATGGCAATTTTTGGATGTATAGATTAAGAGTTATGGATTTTATGGGAAAAAAACTATTTTAAAAGTAAACCTTTATAACTCTTTGTGGTCAACTCCAAAATTGGTGAAATTTTTATTGGGAGTACATGTATATAACAGGAGTATACCCTGTAAATTTTGGAATTTTTGGACAAAAGTACAATTTATGATAAATGTCTAAATATTCGGCAGTTTTGGCCATATGAAAAATAGAAAATGAATTTTAAAAATTCTGAGAAAAATATATGTTCAATATGGGACTATATTCTACTAAATCCCAGAAAAGAAATATTTTTGGGACTGATTTGGTCTTTTTCATGAAAATGAACTAGTTATGAGTAAATAAATTAAATATGTTATGTGAAGTAACAAAATTGAAAAATAGGATTTTATGTCTTGGGAATCCTATATAGGGTATATGCAAATTTTTGTCGAGGGATTTGATCATTGGTGATGAAATCTTGTGAGTATGGCATTTTTAAATGATTAAAATGCATTATTTGGTAAAGTGTAAACAATTGAAATAAATTGTTTATAAGTTTAAGAAGTGAGTAAAATATTATTATAATATTAATAATATTAGATTATGAGTTTATTAAGTGATTGATAATATTTGAATAAATTTAAAGTCTTTAATATTTATCATTAATTTCGTTTGATTATTGTTTATATCATTGTCATCATCATCATGCTTATATTGTGATGAAAGTCATCTTTGGCTTACGTGCATTGATGGACTTGATATGATTATGACAAGGGATCATTCGGTATAATCATGACCTGTAATGTTATAAATGATGTGGTAAAAGTCCTCGCCGGCACAGAGTTCATTGATGGATAATTTTTGGTATGATTATAACCGTGGATTTTTCTAAGATAGTCATGACCATTGATGATTTAATGAATATCCTTGGCCCGTAGTGTGTGGGGATGATTCGATAATGTGGTTTATTTATTGTTCTAGTCTCAAATATAAAATTGATGAAAACATTTGAAATCATAGAAGATAGTAGATATCATGCTCTACTTGACTCTTCTAATGGATTGCTTATTTCGTTGTAGTTAAACTTGATGTCTATTGTATTTTAACAATTTAACATTGTTGAAGACTAATGATAATTTATTCTGCATTATCTTAGTCATAATATTTCTTACTAGGCTAGTTGAGCTCACCCTTTCTTTCACTGTTCTTTTCAGGAAATGAGAACGTAGCAGGGACTAGTCGGGGAACGGAGTGATGGTCCAGATGATAGCATTTATAGTCCTAACTATTCTGTTAAATAGTGTGACAATAAATGTAATGAGGACTCCATTGAGTGTGGATATTGTCTAGATGAAAATATTCTTATTAAAACTCTTAGATTATGTTTTGTTGTACTTTACACGACTGTTGTATAATTAAGTTTGTAAATGAATTTTGTACCATGTATTTGGCGACCCAAGATGGGTGATGTATACCTGTTTTGGGGGCTTCACAACTTTCTTCCATACAACACCTCAAATGGAGCCATGCCATTACTTGCTTGATAACTATTGTTGTAGGAAAACTCCACCAATAGTAAGAACTTGTCCCAACTTCCCTTGAAGTCAAGGACACAGAGTCTTAATAAATCTTTAAGAGTTTGAATAGTCCTTTCCGACTGCCCATCCGTTTGAGGATGATATGCCGAACTAAATTATAAATCTGTGCCCATAGCTTTTTGCAAACTAACCCAAAATCGTGAAGTGAATCTTGGGTCTCCATCAGAAACTATGGATACTGGCATACCATGCAATCTTGCAATCTCGTTTATGTACATACTAGCAAGATGTTCAAGTGTATAAGTTTCTCGTATTGGTGAGAAATGAGCAGACTTGGTCAATCTATCAACAATGACCCAAATCGCATCTATGCCTTGAGAAACCGTGGGAAGACCAGTAACAAAATCCTTGGTAATGTGTTCCCACTTCCATTCTAGAATTTCAGGTGGTTGCAATGGACCTTTTGGCACTTGATGCTCTGCCTTGACTCGTTGACAAGTTAGACACCTTGAGATAAACCCCGCTATCTCTCTCTTCATATTGCTCCACCAAAATGTATGTCGAAGATCATGATACATCTTGGTACTCCCAGGATGGATTGCAAATGGTGTGTTGTGCGCCTCCATCATGATTTTATACTTCAAGTCATAATCGTTAGGAACACAAAGTCTGGAGTTGACTCAAAGTATTCCTTCTTCATCGATTCTTGCTTCCGAAATAGCACCTTCTTGCACTTTCTTGCTCATACGCATCAGCTCCAGGTCCGTAAGTTGAGCATCTTTAACTTTATCAATTAAAGTCGGTTCTACTCGTATATTCACTATCATCACATGGGTCCCTGGAGTCTTTAAATCTATTTCCATCCTTTCCAAGTCCTACAAAATGGGCCTTTGTGTTGACAATATTGCACTCGTACCCGCATATGATCTTCTACTCAATGCGTCAGCTACTACGTTCGCTTTTCAAGGATGGTATTGGATGGTATGATCATAATCTTTCAATAACTCAAGCCATCGTCGTTGCCGCATGTTGAGTTCCTTTTGAGTGAAGAAATATGTGAGGCTTTATGATCCGTATAGATCTCCACCTTCTCTCCATACAGGTAATGCCTCCAAATCTTAAGCGCAAAAACAACTGCTACCAACTCTAGATCATGAGTAGAATAATTCCTCTCATATTCTTTGAGTTGTCATGAGGCATAGGCTATGACTTTCCCATGTTGCATGAGAACACATCTTAACCCTTTGCCTGAAGCATCACTGTAGATGACAAATCCTTCGAGCCGATGGTATTGTCGAGCAGTCTTTGAAATGAGTCTTCTCTTGAGTTCTTGAAAACTCTTCTCACATTCCTCGCTCCAATCGAACTTTGTATCTTTTCGAGTCAGCTGAGTTAATGGAGTAGCGATTCGTGAAAACCCTTCTATGAATCTCCGATAATAACCAGCTAAGCCGAGAAAGCTACGTACTTTGGTCACTGACTTAGGTTGCTCCCAGCTTTGAATTGCTTCAATCTTTGCCGGGTCAACATATATTCCATGATTTGATATTATGTGCCCAAGGAATGCAACTTCCTCAAGCCAGAACTTGCATTTCTTCAACTTGGCATATAGCTTGTTTTCACGAAGCTTTTGGAGTATCAGCCTCAAGTGTTTCTCATGGTCTTCACGGGTTTTGGAGTATATGAGGATGTCATCAATAAAGACGACCACAAAGTGATCCAAATATTCCTTGAATACTCGGTTCATCATGTCCATGAAGGCATCAGGAGCATTAGTCAATCCAAAAGACAAGACTAGGAATTCATAATGCCCGTACCGAGTTCTGAAAGCAGTCTTTGGAATGTCATCAGTTTTAATCTTCAACTGATGATATCCGCAACGAAGATCAATCTGTGAAAAGAATTTGGCTCCTTGCAACTGGTCAAATAGGTCATCAATGCGAGGCAACGGGTACCTATTTTTGATGGTGACATGATTCAACTCCCGATAATCAATACAAAGTCGCATACTTCCATCTTTCTTCTTCACGAATAGAACAGGAGCACCCCAAGGAGACGTAGTAGGACAAATGAAACCGATATCTAACAATTCCTGTAGTTGGGTTGTTAACTCCTGAAGTTCAATAAGAGCCATTCGATATGGGGCTTTGGAAATGGGTTTTATCTTTGGATTCAAGGTCGATACAAATTCAATTTCACGCCTGGGGTAGACCGTAAGTTCTTTAGGGAATACGTCCTAAATTTATTAGCAATAGAAATATCATTCAAATCTGACGTATTTTTATTTAAATCCGTGACATGGGCTAAGAAAGCTTGACATCCATTTTTCAATAAACGAATAGCTTTATGACTTGATATGACAATGATTGACTTTAGTGGTTTGGTTGCTTGAATTCGTATAATCGGTTGGTTAGGAATATGAAAGCTAACAACCTTACGAAAATAATCGATTTTAGCATGATGAGTAGTTAACCAATAAATCCCTAAAATCACATCAAATACAAGTATTTTAAAAGAAATAAGATCGACAGGTAACGTACGGTTACCGATTTGAATCAAACAAGACTTATAAACAGTGGATGTAATGAAGGTTTCTCCCAAAGGAGTTTCAACCGATAAGTCAAAATCTAATTTCTCCGGAGTCAAATTTAAACGTTGAGCGCAAGTAGGAGAAATAAAAGAATGGGTAGAACTGGTATCAAATAAGGTATATACTTCACTAGAGTTTATGATTAGCTTACCCGTGATCACCTCGTTCAGATTCCTCACTTTTTGGGAGGTTACAACAAACGCTCTCCCTTGAAGTACCAGTTTTATCTTGTTTGGGATGGCCTTTGATGCCTCCATCCTAGCTGGACTTGACTTTGGTGCATGACAAAATCGGGCTAGGTGACCTTCTCTTCCACAATTGTAACATGCTTTGGACTGCATCACGTAGTTTGGACTGATATGTCCCTCCCCTCTGCATTTGTAACATACGACAGGCGGTCGTTCTCCTTCCTTAACAATAGGTGCTGGTGTTGACGTCTTTCCATCATTGTTGAATCTCCTCTTCTTGAAATGTCCACTCTTATTGTCATGGCCCTGATTACTAACGAAGTGATTACCATTTCTGGCATGTTGATTTCCTCCACACTTGTTGTCACCACTTCGATGACTGCTACCACTGGTATTATCGACTTGTCGGCTGCTCTCTCTTGGTTGGGTTGACTCATTATCGCGCTCCAATAACTGAGTCCTATTCACAACATCCGAATACAAACACAGTTTGTGAGAAATTAGGTATTGACGTATCTCGCGTTTCAAACCTCTTAGAAACATCCGTTATTCTCTCCTCATTATCAACCAAGTGGGACGCAAACCGAGTCAACTCGGTAAACTTAGCTTCGTACTGCGCCACTGTCATATTGTTTTGCTCAAGCTTGATGAACTCTACCTCCTTCATGTGATGAATACTTTTAGGAAAGTACTTGTCATTGAATAGTTCTTGGAACTTCTCCCAAGACATCTTCAGTGCGGCAGGTTGAGTATGCTTTACAGATTCCCACCAGTAATCTGTCTCTGCTCGCAACATGAAGGTGGCAAAGGGAACCTTTTGCTCCTCGGAGCATCCCAAGACATCAAATATCTTGTTGATCTGCTTTATCCACGTCCCTGCCTTAAGTGGTTTTGGCTCTCCAAAAAACTCCGGTGGTCCTAGCTCCTTGAACTGCTTAGCGGTGACTGTCCGAGAGTTGTCAGTGTTTCCACCTGCATTTTGGACAGGACCTACCCTCGCCTGATGTTGCATGAATTGGATAAAACCTCTAAACATCCCATCGTTCATCATTTGATCGTTGTTGTTTACCTGAGGATTATTGTTTTCCTGTTGCACATTATCCTGTGTATTAATCTGTGGTGACTCAACGGTCTCATGTGCTTCATTGCTTATCTCAACATTTTTGGATGCCATTTTCAAATACTGCCACAAAACAAGGGTTAATTAACATATCACATATTATCCTTATACTCTGACCGACCAATTAAATACCAAATAAACTTAGGTAGGTAACACTAGCGAAGGAATTCCCCGTCTCTCCCCTCCTAGTTCTTGTCTCACCTCTCAGCCATGGATCATATCCCTAAGCTTTGATACCAACTGTGATGCCCCCAAAATGGGTATACATCACCCATCTTGAGTCGCCAAATACATGGTACAAAATTCAAATACAACTTAATTATACAATAGTCGTGTAACATACGACAAAACATAATCTAAGAGTTTTAATAAGAATATTGTCATCTAGACAATATCCAGTCTCAAAGGAGTCCTTATTACATTTATTGTCACACTATTTCCCAGAATAGTGAGGACTACTAAAAGAACCATCTGTACCGTTAATCCGTTCCCCGACTCGTCCCAGCTATATTCTCATTTCCTGAAGAGAACAGTGAAAGAAAGGTGAGCTCAACTAGCCCAGTAAGAAATATTATGACTAAGATAATGCTGAATAAATTATCCTTAGCCTTCAACAAAGATAACAACCGATAGAATATAATGAGCTGCAAGTTTTAGATCAACAATTGCAATGAATAAGCAATCCATTAGAAGAGTCAAGTAGAGTATAAAATCTACTATCTTCTATGATTTAAAAGTTTTTTCATCAACTTTATCGGACGAGACTCGACAATAAATAAAATCGAATCAATCCTGCACCAGGGCCAAGGATATTCATGTAATCATCAATGGTCATGATTATACCGAATAATCCCTGATCATAATCATACCAACAACTGTCCATCAATGAACTAAAGGCCAATGAGGACTTTCACCACATCATTCGTCACATTACGGTCATGATTATACAAAATAATCCCTGGTCATAATCATACCAAGTCCATCTATGCACGTAAGCCAAAGATGACTTCTCAAAAAGCGAGTAACCCGAATGAAGTTAGCACGGGTTAGTTAATTATAATTTTTGTGAAGTCTATACCTTAGTAGATACCGGTTCTACCCACTCTTTTATATCTCTTGCTTGCGCTCAACGTTTAAATTTGACCCCAGAGAAGTTAGACTTTGACTTATTGGTTGAAACTCCGTTAGGAGAAACCTTCATTACTTGTGCTATCCCAAGTCTTGGATGAGAGTCACAATTTTTGAATGATATTTCTATCGTTAATAAATTTCTTAACGTATTCCTGAAGACTTCTTGGCCTACCCGAGAGCGTGAAATCGAATTTTGTATTAACCTCAATACAAAACCCCATTTCTAAAACCTTAAATATTTCTTCAACTAAAATGAACGTAACATGCACCAAAGACGTTGGCTCGAGCTGTTGAAGATTACGATCGTACCATTCAATAACATCGTAGAAAAGCGAACGTGGTAGCTGACGCGTTGAGTAGAAGATCGTATGCGAGTGCGAATATACAAACCTACGTTAAGGTAACGAATATATGATTAGAACCGACTTTAGTTGATAATGCTAAAGCTGCTAATGCTACAGACCCGGAGCTGATGAATGTGAAAAAGAAGGTTCAAGAGGCGTTAATTTAAAAGCAAAAGTTCTTTGAAGAGAAAATCTCAACCCTCGATTTAATTGGCCCATTTGAAATCCTCGATCGAGTAGGAACTGTGGCTTATAGACTCGTTTTACCGCCAAGTATGTCGCGTGTTCATAACATTTTTAATGTATCGATGTTACGTAAGTATGTGGACGACCCAAACCGCATTATTAATTTAGAACCGGACGAGATAGCGGATAATTTAACGTATGAAGATGTACCTGTTAAAATCTTAAAATATATTTTATGCTCAAAGGTTATACCTCAAGAGTTAGAATCTGGCGAAGTGTCCTCATTTGATAGGCAAACCAGGTACGTATGTAAATTTTGAGGGCAAAATTTCATAAGGAGGGGAGATTGTAAAATCCTAAATTTTACGAATAAAGATTTAATTTTCTCAAAATATTTTTTTTCAAAATTATGGTGTGGATTTGAGATAATGTTATAGTTGTGGGTAATAGTTATAAATTTTGAAAAGTATGCAAGTTTTTGTATAATATTCGTTTGGTCGGGGAATATTCTTTTTGTCGGTGAATATCCGGACGATGGCACAATCATTGGTGGACCCCACAACAGAATTATTGTCAGATTGAGAAAATGACAAAAATATTTTATGAAAATAACGACGGAAGTTTTACCGTTAAAACTATTGAATTACTCGGTAGTAAAAGTACAGTAATACGCGTGGTTGCATAGTAGCACACAGTATTGATTATTGATGCTTACGTGAGAAGTCACTCTGTTTTGTTCAATTATTGCTACAGTAATTGCTGCATAGTATTTCACGTTATTTGATTCAAATATTGTCGATATTTTGTATATTATTAAATCAATAATTGAGACGACGAAGTTATTAATATTATTAATTGCAATATTAATGATGTCTGTAAGTTCTCGCCATGAGAGGTTTGGTCACCTAATCATGCGCTACCTATGGGAGAAAAATTTTATTGAAAGCCCCTCTTTCCTCGGGAACGACTTGTCGATTAATATTGTGAATTATAATAATGATGGTAAATGTATAATATATTGAGGTGTCTTTTTATGAAGTCAAAAAAGTTTATATATATATATTATATATAAATTTTGTTTTATTAGTATTATTAATGTAATAAAACAGAAAAACTTTTTTATATAAAACAAAATACTTTTATAAAGTTATTTGTTTTATTAGACTATAAATAGAATATATTATATTCTATTATGCATAGTGTTTTGTATAGTAAAATCTTTTTATATAAAACATAATACTTTTATAAAGTTATTTGTTTTATTAGACAATAATTAGAATATATTATATTTTATTATGTATAGTGCTGCGTAGTGTTTGCATAGTAAAAAATTCTTTTATATAAAATGTAATACTTTTATAAAGTTATTTGTTTTATTAGACAATAATTAGAATATATTATATTTTATTATGCATAGTATTTGCACAGTGCCTGCATAGTGTTTTGCATAGTAAAATCTTTTTATATAAAACAGAATACTTTTATAAAGTTATTTGTTTTATTAGACTATAAATAGAATATATTATATTTTATTTAAAAGATTTTGTTTTATTAGAATATTTTATTAATAGTGCATAGTAAATCAATATGGACCGTTCGTTTAAAAGTAAATCAATCTGGACCGTTCATGAATTAGTTACTATTCAGTCCATTCTCGTATAAATAGAAGCTCAGTCCTTCATTATTTCTTACGAATTCACTGAAACTCTAGAAAGAGAAACAATAGAGAGAAAGAAGAAAAGTATTCTGCTACATCACTACTCCTATATCCAGTTTGTTCTAAGGTAAGGGGTATTACTTCTTTCGTATTTATGAAAAAAGCTATTGGTATTCCATTCTTTATTATTATATTGGAATAACCAGTCTATGCGAACTACCCTATACTTGGTGAAATTCTTCTGTTATTCCATTCTTTATTATTATGTTGGAATAACTTTTATCTATGAAATCAAAGATACATGGTGAAATTCTTCATTATTCCATTCTTTATTATTATGTTGGAATAACTTTGTCATGCTGAGTACCACATACATGATGAAATTCTTCATTATTCCATTCTTTATTATTATGTTGAATAACTTTTGCCTACAAGTAATCCGCATAAATGGTGAAATTCTTCTGTTATTCCATTCTTTATTATTCTGTTGGAACATCCTGTCTGTGCGTTTACACATGACCTGGTTCCGTTATTTATTATTCTGTTGGAATATCCTGTCTATGCATTTACGCATGACCTGGTTCCGTTATTTATTATTCTGTTGGAATAACCTGTCTGTGCGGTCTATCGCATGCATGGTGATTTCTTCTGTTATTCCATTCTTTATTATTCTGTTGGAACATCCTGTCTGTACGTTTACGCATGACCTGGTTCCGTTATTTATTCTGTTAGAATAACCTGTCGGTGCGGTCTATCGCATGCCTAGTGATTTCTTTTATTATTCCATTCTTTATTATAGTCAGTTGGTTAAAGTTTTGGCTTCTATACTCCATGAAATTAGTAGAATATCTTGGATATTTGCGCTTCATCCAGTATCTTTTCATGGAAATATTCTTCTGAGCATTCTTGAATTTTACTCCACAAAGCAGTATCATGTTGACAATTTGGACGTTATTGGTTCCTGGATAAATTAATTCTTGAACTTGTTTTATTGAATTCTTATATCATTGTCATCATTCTCATGTTTATATTATGTTGAAAGTCATCTGTGGCCTGTAGTGCATAGATGGACTTGGTATAATTATGACCAGGGATTATTCGGTATAATCATGACCGTAATGTTACAAATGATGTGGTAAAAGTCCTCATTGGCCCGTAGTGCATTGATGGACAGTTGTTGGCATGATCATGACCATTGATGAATACACGAATATCATTGGCCCGTAGTACGTGGATAATTTTTGGTTGTGATACTAATGAATATCCTTGGCCGTAGTGCAGGGTTGATGTGGATTATTTATTAAGCTGAGTCTCTGCGATAAAAGTGATGAAAAACCTTTTTAAATCATAAAAGATAGTAGATTTTATTCTCTACTTGACTCTTTTAATGGATTTCTTGTTCCGCTGCAGTTAAATTTGATGTTTGTTATATTGTATCAGTTTAACATTGTTGAAGACTAATGATAATTTATTCTACATTATCTTAGTCATAATATTTCTTACTGGCTAGTTAAGCTCACCCTTTCTTTCATTGTTCTCTTGAAATGAGAATATAGCGAGGATTTAGTCTGGGAACGGAGTGACTATCATCCGTGATGATAGCATTAGTAGTCCTCACTATTCTGTTAAATAGTGTGACAATAAATGTAATGAGTACTCCTTTGAGTGTGGATATTGTCTAGATGACAATATTTTTATTAAAACTCTCAATTATGTTTTGTCATATTTTTACACGACGTTTGTATAATTAAGTTGTATTTGTATTTTGTACCATGTATCTAGCGACTCAAGATGGGTGATGTATACCTATTTTTGGGGGCGCCACACATTCTCTCTCTTCAAATTCGGGATTTAGAGTGAGAGAGAGTGAGAATCAAAGTCAAGATCATGTGTTAGCATTCCAAGGTCAGAAATCAATGATCAGATTCAAGATCAAGCATTAGAAAGGTATAAAAACCCTAAACTTTGAAATCCTTAGATCTGATGTTTAATGTTGTGATTTGTTGTTTAGAAATGCGTAATAAGGTGTCATTTAGTGATCTGAGTTGTTAAATCCCAGATCCAAAACATCAAAGTGCACAAAATAGCATTTTTTTCAAATCTGAAAAAATAATATTTGGAAAGTGGCCTCGACAAGTCGAAATGTTAGAGGCCTTAAATCTTTATGTGTTAGATGTTTTGTGTGTTTTATGTTATAGATCTGTTCTTTGTTGTTAGGGCTTTGATCTGAGACTTGAATCAAGCTTAAATCATGTATAGATTGCAAGATATGATCGATCAAAGTGTGTTGACCAAGCACGAAATTTGAATCTGGGCAACCCAGAATATTCCCAAGTGGTCTGGCAAGATTTTCAAAGCCCTTGATCTTTCTGTATGTTAGTGTTTTGGCTATGTTGGTTTTTGATCCTTGTAGTTTGACATGAGGTGTGCATACTAAAATCTTTATATCACCCAGATCTGTACCAGAATCGTAGAAATTCATGGTCAAACCATCGTTGACCAACTGACCGGATGAAGATTTATGGGAAACCCATATCTTCAAGCACCGTGTCCTGACCCCTAGTTTGACCAGCCTTAATCTTTCTGGTGTTATGATGTTATTATGTTATGATGCTATATAATTGTACCCTGTCATGTGGTCTTCAAGATCGAACCTTTAGATCACACAAACAATACATAGACTACAAGTTACAAGGATTGAAAGGTAGACACTTGGACTGTTCTTCATTTTTGGAAAACCCAAAAATGAATAATAGTGTCTGACATGATTTTGTAAGGTCTTTATCTCACAGATCTGTTGTTGTTTGGTCATGGAATCAGTCACTAATTGTAGAATTACATTTATAGTATGGCATGAACACTTAGGCAACCCAGAAAACTTAAAGATCATGAATCTAGCACCGGTCAAAGTGTGTACCTTGAACTCGACATGATGTTCTAGGGTTTTTCAAGAACAGCCCAAGAACACCATTAGCGACAGTTTTGTCGCCTATGGTACCTTTAGCGACATTTAATTACTAAAAATTATTATTTTATTTAATAAATAGAGAAAAATGATTTTTAATTATTAAAAATACATAATAAATTAAGAAAAATTATTTTAAAGTCTGAAAAATAGTTTTTAATTATTTTGAGTATATTTCAAAAAATATTTAATATTTTTGGAATATAAAAGGTATTTATTTATTTAATTATAATATTAAATAAATTATTTAACAATGGTTTTAATTCATAAAAATCATGAAAAATTATATTATGATATTAGAAAATATTTTAAGTTATTTTTGATGACTTTTAATATTTTATGATGAATTTCATTAATAATTTATTATTAATGGTAATTAATTTATTTAATAAATATATTAAATAAATTATGGAAAAATAGAATTAATGATTTAAAAATCATATAAAAATGATTTAAGTGTTATAAAAATATTTTAAGTTATAAAATATAACTTTTGATATTTTGTCATGAAAATATTAATATTTTAATAATAATATCAATTATCGGATAATGAATTTAGCTATTTAAAATCATATAAATATGATTTTAAAGTATTAAAAATACTTTGTGACATTATAAATATATTATAATATTAAGTTATGATTTTCATTAATATTTAATATTTAATAAATATTAATGATTAAAGAATTATGTGGTATTTATATTATATAAATACGATATAAGTGATTGAAAAATTATGACAAATGATAATAATTATCTGAAAATTCTTACAAGCTTATAAAAAAATATTTTAACTGATAATAAATTATCTAAGATATTGTTAAGTGTTTAGGTAGAGTTTAATTGAACTTAAACTCGATATTTTTTCGACTAGACCGTCGGGATATTAGAATTGTGTCGGATTCAAGTCAGACTAAAATAGTTTGACCTGATATTAAGTTTTATGTGTGTTATAGACTGATAGGGTTATGTGCTATGTGTTTAGGTTATTCTATATATACATATATAACAATATTATACCGTGATGATATTATTCTAATATTGGAGATTTATATTACTAATATTAGGTCTTCGGATAAAGCGATATAAATTGCGTAGTGGTAATCAACGGTTCAGGCAAGTTTTCCTTAACTCAACTTTGAGTTGTTTATTCAAATATACTTGTCGTTAATCATTGCTGATTGCCATGTCTAAGAATTATTAAATCGCACTCTGTGCATACTGCATGTATTCATCAGGTATGAAAGGCTGATCACCTTCATTACCATTCGATCCAGATATAAATGATATGTTCATGTTCAATGTTCGTTTAGCTATGAAAAATTTATTCATGCTAGTTCGCAATCATATTGTAGAACTATAACCAGCTTTTGTTCAATTCTTTCAATCATGATATATCCTCAAATAAACTTATACTTGCTGGGCAAACATATGCTCACCCTTGCTATATCATGATAAACATTTCAGATAAGGCGAATGCGTTCAGATACAGGAAAAGGATAATGCCAAGTTCAGCTTGGGATAAAATGTGCAGCTAATTTGTAATAGTATAGTTTGATAATAATGTTATATATTAGATAGTTTATGAATTGTGTATAAGTTAAGGTTACTCGATTTTGGAGAAATAGTGTGTAAAGTGTATTGTATAAACAATTTATGTTTATATCTTCCGCAATAGTGATAGAAAGATTGAACCGAACTTGTGGTGATTTGGGACCCAGATTCGGGGCTCTCACAGACCAAGTACTTTATGTGGTGATCAAGTATAGGATAAGTGATGTGGTTAGCAAGTAAACTTGGTAAGTAAGAAATGAATAGTAAGGAGGTTAGTTTAAGGAGGTGGGATGACATAAAGACTATTATGCCCTCACTTTGGCTTTCCTATAAATAGAAGGCTAGGATTTTCATTTGTTGTTTATTAATTTTCGTCCAAGCAAATCAACTTATTGGTTAGAGAGAATAAGAATTTTTAAGTCAAAATATCTTTTGTTAGATTTTCAAGAAGAAGAGAAGTACTAGTTCATCAAGGGTAAGACTCTTGTCTAATAATCTTCATCTCTATCATTGTAGGGTGATAAGAGAAGTGTAGTTTAATAAGCATGTACGCTAAGAACATGTAAGAATTGAGTAATTAATGGACTTAAGCCGAATAATTCATGAATAATTAAGATAAACCTAAATAAGTTATGAACTTATAATGAACTTGTCATATGATTGCTGTGACGCCCCCAAAATAGGTATACATCACCCATCTTGAGTCGCCAAATACATGGTACAAAATTCAAATACAACTTAATTGTACAACAGTCGTGTAACATACGACAAAACATAATCTAAGAGTTTTAATAAGAATATTGTCATCTAGACAATATCCAGTCTCAAAGGAGTCCTTATTACATTTATTGTCACACTATTTCCCAGAATAGTGAGGACTACTAAAACAACCATCTGTGCCGTCAATCCGTTCCCCGACTCGTCCCAGCTATATTCTCATTTCACAAGAGAACAAAGTGAAAGAAAGGTGAGCTCAACTAGCCTCAGAAGAAATATTATGACTAAGATAATGTCTTTGAATAAATTATCCTTAGCCTTCAACAATTATAACAACCGATAGAATATAATAGGCAAAGAAGTTTTAGATCAACAACTGCAGCGGAATAAGCAATCCATTAGAAGAGTCAAGTAGAGTATAAAATCTACTATCTTCTATGATTTAAAAAGTTTTTCATCAACTTTATCGCCGAGACTCAGCTTAATAAATAAAATCGAATCAATCCTGCACCACGGCCAAGGATATTCATGTAATCATCAATGGTCATGATTATACCAAATAATCCCTGATCATAATCATACCAACAACTGTCCATCAATGAACTAAAGGCCAATGAGGACTTTCACCACATCATTCGTCACATTACGGTCATGATTATACAAAATAATCCCTGGTCATAATCATACCAAGTCCATCTATGCACGTAAGCCAAATATGACTTTTATCACAATATAAGCATGAGGATGATGACAATGACATAATAATTCAATTAAACAAATTCAAGGAAAATTTTTAAAGATTTATAATCTAATTTATCCAGAAATCAATAGCGTCCAAATTGTCAACATGATATTGCTTTGTAGAGTAAAATTCAAGAATGCTCAGAAGAATATTTCCATGAAAAGATATTGGATGAAGAGCAAATATCCAAGATATTCTACTAATTTCATGGAGTATAGAAACCAAAACTTTAACCAACTGAGTATAATAGAATATATGAAACTACAAATGGATTTTCGCCCGCCATACGGTAATCTACGTAGACAAATCATTTCCACAATTTAATAAGGAATGAATACGAAGGATCATTCACCATGCATGCGGTAATCCACATAAACAGGTTCTTCCAACAGAATAATAAAGAATGGAATAACAGAAAAATTCACCATGCATGCGATAGACCGCATAGACAGGTTATTCCAACAGAATAATAAAGAATGGAATAACAGAATAATTCACTAGGCATACGATAGACCGCACAGACAGGTTATTCCAACAGAATAATAAAGAATGGAATTACAGAAGAATTCACCAGGCATTCGATAGACCGCACATACAGGTTATTCCAACAGAATAATAAAGAATTGTATAAAAACCCTTATGAATATTGAAAGAAATAACTCTCTTCATGAATACGAAAGAAATAATACCCCTTACCTTAGAATAAAACTAGATACTGGAATAGAGAGGTAGCAGACTTCTCTTCTTCTTTCTATCTATAATTTCTCTCTATAATAATTGCTCTATAGCTTTAGTGAATTGGTGAGAAATGAAGGAAGAATGAGCTTCTATTTATAGGAAAATATAGTTTCAATAATTGCACATTTTGGGGCTCAAAATATTATAGTATAATACCTCCCTCTTTTTCTTCATTTTTAATTTAGTCCTGCAAGTATTATCAAACTTGCACCACCTCCCCTAATAGTAAATCATGTGAATTAATAGTTCATTCATGTGACTCAATAGTATAATCATGTGAAAAAAACTAATTACAGTATAGTACCTTCAACTATACCTCTATTTTTAATTTAGTCATGCAAGTATTATCAATCTTGCACCAACTCCCCTAATAGTAAATCATGTGAATCAATAGTACACACATGTGAACACATAGTTATAAGCATGTGAATTAATAGCAATTAATAACTCATTTATCCGGTTAATTACCCAATTGGTCAATATAACCTTCGGACATCAATTATTATCGAAATAAATGTCGATTTTCACTAACACTAATAATTCCAACACAATGGAACTATCAATTTTATCTTTAATCAACACGAACTTATTTATCATGAATATAATAATTCACAATATTTAACAACCAGGTCGTTGCCAGGAAAGAGGGGGCTTTCCGATAAGGATTTCTCCTTATTGGCGCGCAATTAGGTGACTAAACCTCTCCTTGACAGAACTTCTAGACATTGTCAATATTGCAAATAATAATATGAATAACTTTGCCATCTCAATTATTGATTTAATAATATAACATATTATGCAGATGATACTGTGACAATAATTGAATCAATAATATAAGAGATATGATGCAGCAATTACTGTAGCAATAATTGAATATAACTGAATGACTTCTCACGTAAGCATCAATAATCAATATCGTGTGCTACTATGCAACCATGCGTATTACTTTACTTTTATTACCAGGTAGTTTAACAGTTTTAACGGTAACACTTTCGTCGTTATTTTTATAAAAAGATAATTCTGTCGTTTTCTAACTACGACAATACTTCTGTTGTGGGGTCCACTAATGATTGTGCCGTCGTACAAATATTCCCTGTTAAAATGAATATTCCCAAACCAATCGAATATTATATAACCACTTGCTTACTTTGCAAAATTTATAAATATTACCCACAACTATAACATTATATCAAATCCACACAATAATATTCAAAAATATATTTCGAGAAAATTATTCTTTATTCAAAAAAGTTGGGATCTTACAATTGCCATATAAAGTTAGTATGTTTGATAAGATGTGAGAATGTTGATTACAGGACTTAAATTAATAATAAGTTATAAGGAATGAAAACTTGTAGTATATAAGTTATTAAGTCATAAACTTATGAAGAATAAGCCAAAACATAGCTTGAAAATAAGTTGATGTAATATGTAGATTAAAATGTTCATATGTTGGTCAGAACCCATTTAGAACAATGATCATATCGTTAGTAATGAAGTTTCGCCAGAATTCACACGATTGGACGACAATCGTCGAATTCATGAAATTCTCAGAATGAAAGTTGAATTTTGTGTTTAAACTAGGAAACATTTGATTTCGATGGAGACAAGACATATTTGGCATTATAGAGTTGCAGACTCGAAAATGACCGGATTTTGACTTAGAATGAAGAAACGAGCGTTGAACGTTCACGAACGTTTACCGTTTTCATTAAAAATGAACTAATAGGTGAATTTTTAGCAAATGGAGTCAAATAGATAAAATTCTTGCATAAACGTGTAGAGTATGTAATTTGTGAACCGTAGGCTCTTGAACGAGCCAATTCAGACTTATAACGAAGAAGTTACGAGTCTGGGAAGTCGCAAAGTTGAAAATTTGTCAAACCTATTTGAGGCACAGAGTTGGCGCCGTGGCGCCAACCCAAGGCCAAATGATGGCACTGCAGCGCCATGCACAATGTCATAAACTTCTATCGTTTCACGCCATGACGCTTGTGGGCAGTTAGCTTTATAGACTACTTCAAGAGGTCAAGCAGCTTGCCAAAAGACATAGCAGCGTTAGTAGCCGCAACGCCGAAAGTCCTTAGCCCTTAGCCACTTACAGAGTGGCGCCAACAAGACTGACACGATAATAAGAAAGGGTGGCACCGACACGACCTATTAATAAGAAGAAAGGGTGGCCCATACCAACCCTAGGGTTTCAAGGAGAAAGGAAGTTTACAAGTATCAAATGAATGGTAACTCATTAGTAATGAACTAAGGAACTTAATGAAAGTAGTATGCACACAAGCCAATCATGTTTGATGATAAAGCATATACTTTGTAACAATCTTATTCATTTATTAATAAAAATTATTAATTTATTAAAGGCTTTTAATTATCTACATGATGCTGTTTTATAATATGTGATAAACCCATAGTTTTAAGCAATGCTTTTAGAATAATGATGATGATCATTCTAATGAGATCTAAATTCTTAGAAAGCTTAAAACTAAAATAGTTCCCAATCGTTGGATTACTAAATTGGAGATTAGTGAATCCGGATAGATTGATACATACGTTACTTGCTCATTGGATGAGGATGATTGATCTCATGATCATTTGTATGGAGACACTAAAGAAAGTATGTAGGTGCTTATTAGAGAATAAGTTCACTGAACATGGCTCGCTAAGGAATACCTAATGGAGTTTTACTTGTCTGTCAATAGGAATTCCTGTAGTGATAGTAGTACAAGTGATCCTTGGACTTGAGATCATCATAGTATCTTGTGTATGATGAGTTATACTTTGACTTATTCCTTAAGACCCTTAGGGTATATCAAAGGTATGCTTGGGTATAATAAGTTGTACATGGAGATAATGTATGATCAATAAAGAATCTACCACTTCTAGTAAAAGAAGAGAAATGTCCTATGTGATTCGATAAATGACAAACCAAAGAGTTCTTGTTATTTTGAGAATGAAATTAGAAAGGAGTTTCTAATTTGCATTATTTGGGGTTGTGCATTTAAGGATCGAAATACTTATAATTAAATAAAATAAGACTTGACAAAGAATTCCATGTCTTATATTTAATTGGGACATTGTATGGTGGAAGGATTGAATTGTCGCAGTAACTATTTACTCAAAGGTTCTTTTATAATTAATGTTGAAATCTATATTATCTTGAAAGTCGTTGATCGCTGGGGAGGCTTATCCCTATTGTAGAATAAATATTATTTATTTAAATAAATTATTAGTTTAATTTATTTATTTAAATAAGATTAGAATTGTTCTAATTGATTTATTCACAACCTAGGTTTAATATGGAGAACCTAAAGGGTCACACCATAAAAGGAAGAATAATTATTTAAGAAGTTAATGGCATAATCGTAATAATAAGTTAAGTATATTTAATTTAATCTATGGTGATAGAATAAATTAAATAGCTTAATATTTATTATTTAATATTTTGGAAATATTAAATATAAATTAATAAGAGGGTCTTATTATTATTATTATTACTATTATTATTATTATTTAATTCCTAAAAGAGTTTGGGAATTAATTAATAAAAGTACTCTCAAATATCCTAATAGGATTAGGAGGCAAATTAATTAAAAGAGTTTAATTAATTATCCCTAATAAGATTAGGGAGCTTAATTAATTAAAAGAATTTAATTAATTAAATAAAACCCAATTCCTTAATTGTTAAGGAGGGTTGCCTACATCTATAAATAAGATGAGTCTTATTATGGGTGAGAGGGTTGACACTTTCACAACACGTTAATACGTAATTCCAATAGTTGGGAGAGTACGCCTTTTTCTATAGAGATAGAAAACTAGGGTTTAGCCAAACCACCCATCTTCTTGAATCTTTATTTTTTCTTGGTGGATCACCTCTAGAGGCCAAACACTTGGGTGGCTAACGTTGATCAAAGGAAGGAATCAAACCCGGTGGATTCAAGTTGAACACGAAAGGATTTGGAGGTGAACTCGTACCCGAGGAAGCTCGAATCTTCAAGGGTATGATTCTTGTTCTTTATATCTTTTTGTTTAATTAATAATTGTGCATAAAGGGTGATCCGAGTATATGGTTTGTAAAAATTTTTAAACTCTGATTTTTTACACGTTTTCGCTTATTTGTGCAATTTGATTGCGTTCATGAATATTACAAACCTAAAGTGGTATCAGAGACAAACCTTTATACGAATTATTAATTATTTTAATTTAATATGTATATTGATATGTGTTTAGAACAATTTAATTGGGCATAATTTTGTTGTATAAAATTAAATAAAAAACAAAAAAGCGTGGTGATCAATTCATGAATCTGCTCATTATTGCGCGTCTCGGCCCGTATATATGCGATTGCATTGATTTCGCTTTTTCTTTTAAGAGATTTACAGATTGCTTTGGTGCACCTTCACGTGATATTATATATTATATATATAATAACCTTGTTAGTTGTTAACTCAAGTAATCTCGTGATTCTTAAATGGGATTCCTATTATATATATTTTATATATGTGAGTCACGTGATTCATATGGAAGGTTTAAGTTATATTATATATATAATATTCTTAATAATTTATAATTAAAATAAAAGTTTATTTTAATTTTAAAATAAAAGGCTTATTTTAATTTTAAAATAAAAAGGTTTATTTTAATTTTAAAATTGATTTCATGCTAACTAATTAGAGTTGGAATTGGATTCCATGATAACTAATTGGAGTTGAATTTGGATTTTATGTTTCCTAAAATAAAGGAGTTTATTTATGAATAGGAAAATGAATCCATGTTTCCTTAAATAAAAGAGTTTATTTAGATATGAAATTAGATTTCATATTATTCAAAATAAAGAGTTTATTTGTGAATAGGAAAGAGAATCCGTGTTTCCTTTAATAAAGGAGTTTTTTACATGGAATTGGATTCCATAATTAATTAAAATAAAGGAGTTTATTTTGATTAAAGATTTTGATTAAAATAAAATAGTTTATTTTATTCAAAATTGGATAAATTAAAATAAAATAGTTTTATTTTGATTTAAATTTGGATTAAAATAAAGGAGTTTATTTTGATTCAAAATTAGATTTTATGCTAACTAAATTTGCCCATTAAATGATATCAATATATATAGTAAATGTTTATTATTCATGAGATGAATGTTATTTATTGATGCATATGGTGATGTGTATGATAATAAATGGGATTGATTATGGACTATTGACTAATGTGATTAGATTTTATTTTAGTTGGATGCATGAATGTATGGGTTTTATTAAATGGGATCTGTGTACCTCGTCTTCTCTAATTTTGTCTTAATGTAAATTCTATCTCCCTCCTATGTACTTCTCCTTGACTGCTGATCAAGGTTTCTATTTATATTAAATAGTTTTGTAATAGGAATAGTTAGAATTAATTTTGAAAAATTAGAGATCAAGGGGCAAGGAGCGCTTGAAGACCTGTTTGTAATGGAGCCCAGGTTTAAATGTAATAGTTATATTTAAATATTAATTCTTGCACCCCTAGGGTTTGACCTTTTGGTTCACTTGGTGGCTCTAGTGAACCAAACTAGAATAAAAGTCCATAATTAATCCAGGTAGAATATAGTATTCTACATGTGCATGCTTGTACTATATATATTATATATTATGCAAACATGCTTCGCATGTTAATTAATATAATATATATTTATATATATATATGCAAATGCGCTAAACAAGATGATGAGACAATTTAATAACAAGCCCCTCAAATATTTTATATTAAGTCCTAAGCGTTCAAAGATATTTGGAATAACGAACGTCGCCTTCTAGCATGATAAAATTAATAGAGTATTAAATATTTAATATGAGTTTGTTGTGTCACCACAAGGCAAGTATTAAGTATTTAAGATGTTAATTTATCACATTTGATGCTTATAAAGAAAATTGAACGATATTATTTTGTTGTGTCACCACAAGGACAATATTTTTCTTTTTTGAATATATGGAGTGCTAGGTTGGACTTAACTTGGATAATTTTGATTCGGATGTGCCACCACTTGATCAAAATAATCTAAGAGGCAAAAGAAAAGGAGTTGCATAGTTGATGTAATTGACAAAAGTTGTCTACCTATTTATTTATATATAGTTTGTTGTGTCACCACAAGGCTATATACATTTGAAATGGGATCCTTATTCTCACTAGCAAATCTTTAATTAGATTTTGCCGAACTATATAAGTGAGGGTAATATAGTTTGAAGAAAATAGTGGGAGATACCAATTTAAAACAAGACCTAATTTATTTTGGTAATTAATAAAAGAGTGTATGTTAAAATGTTGTTAATTACAAATTTATTTATAGAATTTTACAATGTCTAAATTACTATCACTGCGTAGCATATTAGATGCTAAATTAACCTGACTGAATTAAATGGATTGGTTAAGGAATTGAGAATATTTCTCATAGCTGAAAAGCTATTTTACGTCCTTAATACGCCTATCCCTGCAATGGTTGCAGACAATGCCTCTGAGAAAGAGATTGCTACTTTTAGAAAGTGGCAAGATGATGCACAGTTGGCTCAATGCATCATGCTCGCATTCATGAATAACGAGCTTCAGCGTCAGCATGAAACTATGGATGCTCCTACTATATTTCTGCACATCAAGTACTTGATGGTGAAGAAAGTAGGACTGATAGAGATCAGATATCTAAGGAGCTCTTCCGATCTAGAATGACCAAAGGTACTATAGTACAGACACATGTCCTAAAGATGATCAATTTGATTGAACAATTAGGATAACTAGTTTTATAATGGTTGGAGAGTTGAGCCAAGAGTAGATCTTACACTCACTCCCGGCCTCTTTTCATAATTGTTGTGAATTTTTCATATGAACAAGCTAGATATCAGCCTCACTGACTAGTTTAACATGTTAAAAAATGTTGAGAGTCACTTTCCAACTAAGAAAGACCAAGTCTTACTGGTAGGGGTCAAATGATCTTCTAAAAAGAAGAACGATTCTAAGAAGATAAATAGAAAAGGCAAAAACAAAGGATAATAAGAACAAAACTGATACGGATAGCAAAGGAGTTTGCTTCCACTGCAATAAGCCACGCCACTGGAAAAGAAACTGCTAGAAGCATCTTGCAGTGCTAACCAAAGAAGCTTAGTGAAGCTTCGGTTACAAATATAGTTTTTGTTCATGATTAAAATAATTTTTTTTAAGTCAAGGTTCTACTTGGGTATTGGATACCAACTTTGGTTATCATAAATATAGATTTAGGAAGGGACCAAGCAGAAGTAGAAAGCTAAACAAATATAAGTAATCCTATGTGTGGGAAATGAAGCAAAGGTTGCCACATTAGCCATAGAAACTTATAGTTTAGCAATGCCTACGGGAAAATCTATAAGTCAATAAGTTGTTATTGTATTCCAATTCTTGTTAGAAACATTATTTCCATTTTATTGTTGGACAATAAAATTTTTGGTATTATAATTAAGAACAATTGTTGTTATATTTATAATAATAATGTTTTTGTATAGAACTAGAATATTACTTAATGGATTTAGTATACTTGACTTACGTGAAAATATATTTTGCAAATTGAACAAACTAGTATAAGAAAAGGAGATGATCATTCAAAGAGTTGAATGCGTGCATTTGCTGAAATACAAGTGTGAATTATTTGAAAGGTTCAAAGAATTCAAAAGTGAAACAAATTGGCAAAGTATTAAAATTCTTTGATTAGATCAAGAAATAAATACTTGTGCAATAAATTTCTAGATCATCTCAAATGGTTTTCTCATAATGGACACCTCCTGATACACAATAATTGATTGATGTATCTGAAAGGAAAAATCATACCTTGTTGGATATGGTGCTGTCCAAAATGATTTTATCGACATTCCAGTATCCTTCTGGGGTAATGTCCTAGAAATGGATGCATATCTATAAAAAAGGTAACCTCAAAATCCAGCCCCAAGACTCCATAAAAGTTATGGACAGGGAGGATTCCTAATCTTAAGTATGTTAAGATAAAGGGTTATCCAACTTATGTGAAAATGGTTCAAAGGATAAGCTTGGGACAAAATTTGACCAGTACAGATTTGTGGGACATCCTAAAGTAAGTTTAGGGTATATGTTATATAATCCTACTTAGCAAAAGGTGTTTGTTGCGAAACACGCTACCTTCTAAGATAAAGATGTTTATCATTAAAGGGGCTAGTGGAAGGATAATAGATCTTGAAGAGTTCAAGAACCACAAAACACTATAAGTCAAATAAAAGGAATCTGTAGATAGACCTATTGTACCACAATCGAATCGTAAATCTGGAATAGTACCAAAGATACCTGTTAGGTATGGATTCATCATAGATGATGATGATGAGGTACGCATCATAGAGGATGATGATCCAGTTATATACAATTTGGTAAGAGTTGTAGACACTTAGAGAAATGAATTGAAGCAAGCTTCTCAAATACGGAACATTCGTTTTGATGAGACAATTAGAAAGTTTAATTTTATCAAAAACAAGAATGAACCAAGTGTGTACAAAAGGGTCAGTGGGAGCGTCGTGACATTTCTAGTATTATATGTTGATATACTACGGATACGGAATGGCATGCTAATGCTAGAATCAGTAAAGATAAAGTTGTCTAAACATTCCACCATAAATGATTTGGGAAGAGTATCTTAATTGGGGATATAAATCTATATAGATAGATTTAAGAGGATGCTCGACTTAACCCAAGGAACGTATATTCATTTGATGCTAAAGTCGTTTAGCATGGAAAACTCCATGGGATGTCTCATGTTGATGAGCCTTGGAGTGTATCTCTCTTAATAGTCCTCATAGACTCCTAAAAGGGAGATCGCATGAGTAACTATCATGTATGCAATGAAATGTACGAGACCTGATATTGATCAGTCATATTCTGGAGAAGTTCACCGTGAGACAGTGAAAAATATCTTAAAGTACTTAACTGGAACTAAGGATATGATCATATTTATGTTGGGTCTAAATTAAAAATAGAGGGCTTAACAGACTCAAGTTTTTTAGACAGACCAAGACGATAGAAAATCCACTTTAAGGTAAAGGGTTACCTTAAACGGTGGTGCAGTGAATTGAAAAGGTTTCAAACAACAAAGAGTTGCTGGTTTAGTGATAATGACAAAGTATATAGCTATAAATGAAGCTGCAAGTTGATTGTTTAGATTAAAATTTCATTACAAAACTAGGAATAATTCCTAAATTTCATCTTGGATCTAAACATGTGTTGTGGCACTTTCATTTGATTATAGGAATCATTGAAAGATGGGAAATCACTATAGAGATAGTGAACTCTCAAGAACAACATTACATATCCATTAACTAAAGCTTATCCAACAGCAGGATAATCGTCACTTAGAGAAGAAGGGTATGAGATACCATGACGATTGGCTTTAGTGCAAGTGGGAGATTGGAAGTATTATGAACACAAGCCAATCATTTTTGATGATAAAGCATATACTTTGTACCAATCTTATTCATTTATTAATAAAAAGTATTAATTTCTTAAAGGCTTTTAATTATCTACATGATGCTGTTTTATAATATGTGATAAACCCATAGTTTTAAGAAATGCTTTTAGAATAATGATGATGATCATTCTAATGAGATCTAAATTCTTAGAAAGCTTAAAACTAAAATAGTTCCCAATCGTTGGATTATTAAATTGGGGATTAGTGAATCCGGATAGATTGGTAAATACGTTGCTTGCTCATTGGATGAGGATGATTTATCTCATGATCATTTGTGTGGAGACACTAAAGCAAGTATGTAGGTGCTTATTAGAGAATAAGTTCACTTTGAACGGGCTCGCTAAGGAATACCTAATGGAGTTTTACTTGCTCATCAATAGGAATTCTCAGTAGTGATAGTAGTCTAAGTGACCCTTGGACTTGAGATCATCATAGTATCTTACGTATGATGAGTTATCTTTTGACTTATTCCTTAAGACCCTTAGGGTATATCAAAGGGTATGCTTGGGTATAATAAGTTGTATATAGAGATAATGTATGATCAATAAAGAATTTACCACTTCTAATAAAAGAAGAAATGTCCTATGTGATTCGATAAATGACAACCCAAGAGAGTCCTTGGCTAAATGCGAATGAAATTAGAAAGGAGTTTCTAATTTGCATTATTTGGGGTTGTGCATTTAAGGATCGAAATACATATAATTAAATAAAATAAGACTTGATAGTAATTCCATGTCTTATATTTAATTGGGACATTGTATGGTGGAAGGATTGAATTGTACGGTAACTATTTACTCAAATGTTCTTTTATGATTAATGTTGAAATCTATATTATCTGAAAAGTCGTTGATCGCTAGGGAGGCTTATCGCTATTGTAGAATAAATATTATTTATTTAAATAAATTATTAGTTTAATTTATTTATTTAAATAAGATTAGAATTGTTCTAATTGATTTATTCACAACCGGTTTAATATGGAGAACCTAAAGGGTCACACCATAAAAGGAAGAATAATTATTTAAGAAGTTAATGGCATAATCTTAATAATAAGTTAAGTATATTTAATTTAATCTATGGTGATAGAATAAATTAAATAGCTTAATATTTATTTTTAATATTTTGGAAATATTAAATATAAATTAATAAGAGGGTCTTATTATTATTATTATTACTATTATTATTATTTAATTCCTAAAAGAGTTTGGGAATTAATTAATAAAAGTACTCTCAAATATCCTAATAGGATTAGGAGGCAAATTAATTAAAAGAGTTTAATTAATTATCCCTAATAAGATTAGGGAGCTTAATTAATTAAAAGAATTTAATTAATTAAATAAAACCCAATTCCTTAATTGTTAAGGAGGGTTGCCTACATCTATAAATAAGATGAGTCTTATTATGGGTGAGGGGGTTGACACTTTCACAACACGTGAATACGTAATTCCAATAGTTGGGAGAGTACGCCTTTTTCTATAGAGATAGAAAACTAGGGTTTAGCCAAACCACCCATCTTCTTGAATCTTTATTTTTTCTTGGTGGATCACTTCTAGAGGCCAAACACTTGGGTGGCTAACATTGATCAAAGGAAGGAATCAAACCCGGTGGATTCAAGTTGAACACGAAAGGATTTGGAGGTGAACTCGTACCTGAGGAAGCTCGAATCTTCAAGGGTATGATTCTTGTTCTTCATATCTTTTTGTTTAATTAATAATTGTGCATAAAGGGTGATCCGGGTATATGGTTTGTAAAAATTTTTAAACTCTGATTTTTTACACATTTTTTCTTATTTGTGCAATTTGATTGCGTTCATGAATATTACAAACCTAACACTTAATGAAGCATTGTAAGGTATTGTTAAACCTTAATTATGTTGCCTAAAGGTTGAAGATAAGTAATCAAATATGAATGTAAGGTGAAGGTAAGAACGATGTAACAAAAAGTCAGAACCAATAATAACAAATTTAAGTCATAATTAGATTGAGAAGAAGGGTAAGATTCATTAGGAACCATGTATGTTCATTCATGACCTAATATGTTATATGATGTTATCATTTTCTGTAGAGACTTAAAGACTTAAACGAGAATGTGTTATAACTATAGCAGACGCTAAAGGCAAGTATTCTAACCCTTGTTCCGGTTCAATCTGAACAAGCTTTGTAATTCATGTATTCTTACACATGAAGTATTGTATGATGAAGTCAAAGCCAAGTCTTTCGGCTAGACTTATATTATGTTTGTATCAAAGCATGGTCAATGTTTACCAAGTTATATTGGTGTGGTTTTCAAACAAAGACTGAGCATGCTAAAAATGTTTTGTCGTCAAACAACAGGCACGTGAGGTTGTTACAACTTAAACGTATACACGTTTAATGAATGTAGTATTGATCAACATAGAGTACTATAGGCTGATCACCTAGACGTGCTCGTAAGAAATGTCGGATTTACAAACTTAGTGTCGGGATGTCCTTTTCAAAAGAACTTACGAAATGCTTACGATCTTGGACCGAAATTGATGTTTTACTAGATATTGTTGTTCTAAAACGTTTTGAAAGAAAAGAAGTGCTATTTTGCATTATCAATAGTACTTCGTAACTATTATTCAATTATTGAAGATATACGATTCTTATGTTTTAAGCATGTTGTTTATTAGAATTGTTGTACTTGTTGAGCTAGTCATGTTGACTTTTGCTTGAACCATATGAAAACAACTAAGATTGAACGGATTCAAGGCTCCGGCAAGGATAAGGGAAAGGCGAAGATGAACCCGTAGATTACTTATGTAATAGTATAGGGTGAATGATTATAATATATTTGATATTACAACAAGAACAAATGTAATGGTTATAAAGAGTCTGGGGGATGTTAATATTATTTTGAATATATGGAAGACATATTCGTTCTATTGAGGCTTTTCAATTGAATGTGTGTGTGAATGGTAGTACCGTGTAGCACCATCTGTCGGGTTGGAAGATACCCGGATTTGAGGGCGTCACAGGTTTGTATCAAAGCATTAGGTTATAAAACTTAAGGGGGGATTAAAAACCTTAAGACATAACCTTAAGAGAAGTCAAAGAAATAAAAGAAGAAAATAACCTTATAAAAATGCATTATGAATATGTTATGTGTTTTTATTATTCTACTAACGTGTACTAATCAACTTAATTATTTTGTGTAGATGTCAAGCGTAAATGGAATGCATTTAGATGGACAGTCAGTTATTAAGGAATCGATTAACCAAATAGAGGTTATACCTAATCACATAGCAGAAGAGCCCGAGATATTTGTCATTAAGTCTGGAGACTCAGAGGATCCTGATCTCATGTCTGTGTTCGACGACATGATAGAAGAGGAGGTGGAGGTAGTGTCCTTCCACCCGGTAGAAATAGTAGCAGAGATAGATCCTGGGGAGTCAATGATGTCATTATTTATGTCAGTGTTGGATAGAAATATCCATTACTGTCAGGAGGTTAAGGATCTGAAGGCAAAGCTCAAGGCTGTTATAGAGAAAAAGACCGATGTGGAGTCCATGTGGGAGTAGGAGCATGATGAGAGGATTTTAGCTAAGGACAAAGTCCATGAGCTGAAGCATGAGGTTTTTGAGCTCAAAGAGGAGCTAAAGACCAAAAAGAAGAAGATAGGTAGAATGTCCTATATTCATAGGAGTTCTCATGCAGATTTCAAGCAGCAGGTAGCTTGTTATCCAGTAGAGGCAGGGTAGACCCGGCATACTATCAGTCATGATATTATTGCCGGTCTTGCCAAGGCAGATTTTGATAATGCCTTGAGGCAGATGTGATCTAGTAATAGATAGAGTAGTTTAGGTATGTAAATATTTTGTATCCAGTAGTGACGTAAAACCCTCTTTTATATAACAAAGGGTAGTCTTTTGCAAATCCCAATTTTTGGAAAGCAATAGTGGGAAAGTAATGTAATCAGCTTCGGCTGTGTAATGTAAACAATGTAATATTATACTACAATGAATGAATGAATATAAGCCTTTTTATGGAACATAATGAGAAATGGATGATTGAAGTTATTGTTTAATATCAAATAATAACTAATTAATAAGGAAAGAATAATAATGAAATTTGTTGTTTCTTGTATCAGCAAAATGCCGCCAAGAAGAGTACAACGTAACCAAGGAGCTAATGTAAATCAACCGGAGGGAGGTCCGATTAACCCTATGCAGGAGTTTGTTAATCTTTTAACAGCCGTATTTAATAGAACTGGGGCTAATATCCCCGTAAATCCAGGAGTAGCACGAGCTACTACCTTTAAGGATTTTAAGAGTGTTGGTCCGTCGGAGTTCAATTGAACTACGGACCCTATCGAAGCCCAAATGTGGGTGAAAAAAATAGAGAAGGCATTTGTAATAGCAAATGTCGACGAGGCCCAGAAGGTTGCTTTTGCAACCTATATGATGAAGGGAGATGCCAACTTTTGGTGGGAAGCCAATCAGGCTAGGGCCGGGATCGAGAATCTAACATGGGTGAGGTTCAAGGAGATATTCTTCGAGAACTACTTTCCCATGAGCATTCAGGGTAGGATGGAGATGCAGTTTCTCGAATTCAAACAAGGGGACATGGCAGTTCCCCAATATGTCGCCAAGTTTAATGAACTGGCAAGGTTCGCTCCACACCAAGTAGATACCGAGGTTAGGAAGGCGCGACGGTTCAAGCAGGGCTTGAAACCTTGGCTCTATAACCATATTTCTATGTTCCAGAGTACTTCATTTGGGACCATTTTAGAGAAGGCGATAATCGCTGAAGGTGGTAGCGAGGCGTTGAGCCAGTACAACAAAGACAAGAAGAACAAGGGGAAAGTGGATGGGGGAGTGAAGGTCGAAGGAACCAATGGGAGTGGAATAGGGTATAAACGAAAGATGGTTAGCTCTGGGAATACTGAAGTGAAACAAGGAGACCCAAAGAAAAGGATGGAGGCCTGCAAGACCTGTGGGAAGACTTATTTAGGAGTCTGTCTCAAGGGGAAGGCCGTATGCTACAAATGTGGGTAGGAATGGCACATTTTGCCTAACTGTCCAAGTCCGAAAAAGAACCATGGATGCTTTGTGTGTGGGTCAACTGACCACATGGTAAAGAACTGCTCGAAGAAGGGGACGAATAAGAATCGGGGCACTAGTAGCGGTAAGTTAGCAATTAGTGGTCCAGTGCAGCCGGGTAGGCCGATGGGCCGTACCTTTAACATGATAGTCCAAGATACAGTTGCATCAGGGGACGTCGTCGCAAGTATTATTCCGATCAACGACATAAATGCTTACTTGCTATTTGATTCGGGTCCTACTTGTTCGTTTATAACTTGTGATTTTGCTAGACGATTAGGATTACTTCCCAAAAAGTTGCCTATACCTTTAAATATTAAGGTAGCAAATGAAGAAATAATTCCTGTTGAAGATGTTCATAGGAGTTGCTACGTAGATATACGAGGTTGTAAATTATTGGTAGATTTGATATCGATAAAGTTAGGAGAATTCGATGTAATTCTCGGAATGGATTGGTTAGTTAACCATGGGGTAATTATAGATTGTCAGAAGAAATTTATGAACCTTAGAACGTTGAGACAACCTCAGGTAGTATTATACGGCGGGAATAGATCATCGGGACGTTCGTGTTGTCTAACCATGACATAAACTAGGAAATTAGTGAAGAAGGAGGATGTACCGAAGATAACATTCAGGACTCGTTATAGTCATTACAAGTTTTTGGTGATGTCATTTGGGTTGACTAATGCACTAGCTGCATTTATGGATATGATGAACAGAGTGTTCAAACAATATTTGGACAAGTTCATCGTGGTGTTTATCGATGATATTCTAGTCTATTCTAAGACTCCAGAAGATTATGCTGAACACCTAAGGTTAGTGTTGGAGACACTAAGGAAAGAGTAGTTGTATGCGAAGTTCACTAAGTGTGAATTTTGGTTGGAAAAGGTATAGTTTTTAGGTCATGTCATTGACCCTGAGGGGATTTCGATAGATCCAGCGAAGGTGGAAGCCGTGATGAATTGGGAACAACCGAAAACACTGACTGAGGTGCGAAGTTTCCTAGGGTTAGCGGGTTACTATCGGAGATTCATCTAGGATTTTTCCAAGATAGCTACTCCGTTGACTAACTTGACAAGGAAGACAGTGAAATACGCGTCGACTGATAAGTGCGAGGATAGTTTTCAAGAACTAAAGGAGAGATTAAGTGAAGCGCCTATTTTGTCATTACCCGAAGACACGGGAAATTTCGTAGTTTATAACGATGCTTCGCATAGAGGACTTGGTTGCATGCTCATGCAGCGTGGCAAGGTCATTGCGTATACATCAAGGCAGTTGAAGGATTATGAGAAAGTTTATCCTACTCATGATCTGGAACTGGCCGCAGTAGTTTTTGCTCTAAAGATATGGAGACATTATTTTTACGGAGAAAAATGTGAGATATACACGGACCACAAAGAGTCTAAAGTATATCTTCACATAGAAGGAGTTGAATATGAGGCAAAGAAGATTGCTGGAGTTGATAAAGGATTACGACTGTGAAATCTTGTATCACCTTGGAAAAGCTAATGTAGTTGCCGACGCCTTAAGTAGGAAGGGTCGGGAGAAGTTATCTATGTTAACGGCTCAAACTGAATTAATAACAGAGATGGCTAGGATGGAATTAGAAGTGAAGTTGTCGAGTGAAGCAGGATAATTACTGTTTGTGATGGAGATGCAATCTACCATCATAGAGAGAGTCAAGGAGGTGCAACTCAAAACTGATGAGTGTGACCAGGTAAAGGAGTAGCTAACCAATGAAAAAGATAATAAGTACAGTCTTGATAATGAGGGATTATTAAGATTTAAAGGAAGAATTTGGGTTTCGAATGAGACGGAATTAAAGGAGCAGGTTTTATAAGAGGCTCATAGTTCGAGGTTTTTGATTCATCCTGGTAGTACTAAGATGTATCAAGACCTTTGATAGAGTTTTTGGTGGCCAAACATGAATAGAGAAATAACAGAGTATGTGAGTAGGTTCTTGACTTGCCAGAAAGTTAAGGCCAAACATCAACGACCAAGTGGCTTGTTACAGTCATTGGAAATTCGGGAGTGGAAGTGGGAGAATATCACGATGGATTTTGTGGTGGGACTTCTGACTACAACGGGAGGGTATGATGCAATTTGGGTAATAGTGGATCGATTGACAAAGTCGGCTCACTTTTTTGCCAATTAGGGTCAAGTATAACTTAGACCAGTTAGCTAGACTTTTTGTTAAGGAAATAATTTCCAGACATGGAGTACCAGTATCAATTGTGTCAGATCGTGATCCACGATTCACATCGAACTTTTGGAGGAGTCTACAAGAGCATTGGGGACGCAGTTGAAGCTGAGTACGGCATATCATCCACAAACTGATGGGCAGAGCGAGAGAATAATTCAGACGTTTGAAGATATGTTGAGATCTTGTGTCATGGATTTCAAGGGTAGTTGGGATGATCATCTACCATTAATAGAGTTTGCATATAACAATAGTTATCATGCAAGCATAGGTATGCCGCCTTACGAAGCTTTGTACGGAAGGAAATGCAGAACAACATTGTATTGGGATGAGGTAGGAGAACGCCGAATGCTAGGGCCAGAATTGGTGCAACAAACAGCGGATATTGTCAAGTTGATATAGATACGTTTAGTAGCAGCCCAAAACAGACATAAGAAATTTACAGATTCACATCAAGAAAATAGAGAATTTGAAGTAGGCTCTTACGTATTTCTAAAGGTATCTCCCTGGAAAGGAAAGATACGCTTTGGAAAGAAGGGAAAGTTAAGTCCGAGTTTTATAGGACCTTTTGAAGTGTTAAAACGGGTAGGTGAGGTAGCTTATATGATAACATTACCTCCAGACTTAGAACGAATACACAATGTGTTTCATGTATCGGTATTACATTCTTATAAGCCGGATTATAAACACGTGATAGAATATGAGCCTATTCATATCGAGAAGGACTTAACGTACGAAGAGACACCAATTCAAATTGTTGATAGGAAAGAACAAGTTCTGCGGAATAAAGTTATACATTCCGTGAAGGTGATATGGAAGAACCACGATGCAGAAGAAGCAACGTGGGAATTAAAAGAAAAGATGAAAAAGAATTACCCTCATTTGTATGTGTAATTTTTTTATATAGCTAGATTCTGGGGATAGAATCCTTATAAGGGGAGAGTGTGTAACGCCCCAAAAAATCGAACCTTTTGTAAATACATTTATAATGAATAAAATAATATTATTTGTTATTATTATGTGTTAGTAAGATGAATGTCGTTCTATAACCTAGAAATGTCAGAAAGTCATACTATTTTAACTATGTGAAGGAATTAAAGTGTTTGAATTTCCAAGACGAAAATAAAATTTTCCAAGAAATTTTTTAAAAAACACTATTCATCGATTTCCGCTCGGGAATTATTTTTGAACTTCCGAGAAATACGTAGCATTATAATATCAAGGTGAGATGGATTATGTAATAATAATAATCTAAGTATGGAAAACACAATATTTCGCATGCGGACTTAATTAGAGAACGTTAGGAATATTAAGCGTTAAGAAGAGAGTGTATTGATCGTATGATACGTAAGTATTGTACGAGGTATTGAATACAAGTATAATACGAACTATTATATAAGTATGTACGGAGAATGGAATAACATATATTATGAATTAATATACGAGCTAGAATACAAGAATTTTACGTATAGTATATGTAATAATGCTTTTAGCCAATTAAGTGAGACTTGTAGGATTGTTAATAAATTGGTAGAGTCCAATAAGAATTGGACGTACAAACCTAAGTGTTTATTAATCAAAAGCCCAAAGTAACTTAATGCAAGCCCAAAATGAATAAGCTAAGTTAATTAACTTAAGCCCAATGCAATGATCCAATGTGTTAAGCTTGATCTATGGAGCAACCCATATTGTTATGGGTTAATCTTGGTGACCAAGTACTTTATGTGGTGATCAAGTATTGGATAAGTGATGTGGTTAGCAAGTAAACTTGGTAAGTAAGAAATGAATAGTAAGGATGTTAGTTTAAGGAGGTGGGATGACATAAAGACTATTATGCCCTCACTTTGGCATTCCTATAAATAGAAGGCTAGGATTTTCATTTGTTGTTTGTTAATTTTCATCCAAGCAAATCAACTTATAGGTTAGAGAGAAAAGAACTTTTAAGTCAAAACATCCTTTGTTAGATTTTCAAGAAGAAGAGAAGTACTTGTTCATCAAGGGTAAGACTCTTGTCTAATAATCTTCATCTCTATCATTGTAGGGTGATAAGAGAAGTGTAGTTTAATAAGCATGTATGCTAAGAACATGTAAGAATTGAGTAATTAAAGTACTTAAGCCGAATAAGTCATGAATAAGTAAGATAAACCTAAATAAGTTTTGAACTTATGATGAACTTGTCATATGATTGCCATATGAAGTTAGTATGTTTGATAAGATGTGAGAATGTTGATTAAAGGACTTAAATCAATAATAAGTCATAAGGAATGAAAACTTGTAGTATATAAGTTATTAAGTCATAAACTTATGAAGAATAAGCCAAAACATAGCTTGAAAATAAGTTGATGTGATATGTAGATTAAAATGTTCATATGTTGGACGATAATCATCGAATTCGTGAAATTCTCGGAATGGAAGTTGAATTTTGTGTTTAAACTTGAAAGCGTTGATTTTCGACGGAGACAATTTACATTTGGCATTATAGAGTTGTGAACTCAAAAATGACCGGATTCCGACTTAGAACGAAGAAACGAGCGTTGAATATTCATGAACGTTTACCGTTTTCGTTAAAAATGAACTAATAGGTGAATTTTTAGGAAACGAAGTCAAATAGATAAAATTCTTGTATGAACGTGTAGAGTATGTAATTTGTGAACCATAGGCTCTTAAACAAGCCAATTCGGACTTATAACGAAGAAATTACGAGTCCGAAAAGTTCACAAAGTTGAAAATCTGTCAATGCTATTTGAGGCACAGAGTTGGCGCTGCGGGTCCAACCCAAGGCAAAATGATGGCGCTGCAAAATACACAGCACAATGTTATAATAACCTTCAGAGAGTTTCACACCATGCATGACACGACGGTTAGCACATAGACTCTTGTCATGCAATACGAAGTCGAGTCCTTAGCCACTGCAGAGTGGCACCGCAGCACGACACATATATGAAAGGATGGCGCCGTAGCACTAGCCCTAGGGTTTCGACAGAGAAGGAAGTTTACAAGTATGAAATGAATGGTAACTCATTAGTAATGAACTAAGGAACTTAATGAAGCATTGTAAGGTATTGTTAAACCTTAATTATGTTGCCTAAAGGTTGAAGATAAGTAATCAAACATGAGCGTAAGGTGAAGGTAAGAACGATGTAACGAAAAGCTAGAACCAATAATAACAAAAATAAGTCATAATTAGATTGAGAAGAAGGGTAAGATTCATTAGGAACCATGTATGTTCATTCATTACCTAATGTGTTATGTGATGTTATCATTTACTATAGAGAGTTAAAGACTTAAACAAGAACGTGTTATAACTATAGCATATGCTAAAGGCGAGTATTCTAACCCTTGTTCCAGTTCAATCTGAACAAGCTTTGTAATTCATGTATTCTTACACATGAAGTATTGTATGATGAAGTCAAAGCCAACTCTTTAGACTAGACTTATATTATGTTTGTATCAAAGCATGGTCAATGTTTACCAAGTTATATTGGTGTGGTTTTCAAACGAAGACTGAGTATGCTAAAAATGTTTTGTCGTCAAACGATAGGCACGTGAGGTTGCCACAACTTAAACGTATACACGTTTAATGAATGTACTATTGATTAACATTGAGTACTATAGGCTGATCACCTAGACGTGTTCGTAAAAAATGTCGGATTTATAGACTTAGTGGGATGTCCTTTTCAAAAGAACTTATGAAATACTTAAGGTCTTGGACCGGAATTGATGTTTTACTAGATATTGTTGTTCTAAAACGTTTTGAAGGAAAAGAAGTGCTATTTTGAATTATCAATAGTACTTCGTAACTATTGTTAAATTATTGAAGATATACGATTCCTATGTTTCAAGCATGTTGTTTAATAGAGTTGTTGTACTTGTTGAGCTAGTCATGCTGACTCTTCGCTTGAACCATATGAAAACAACTAAGATTAAACGGACCGAAGGCTCCGATAAGGATAAGGGAAAGGCGAAGATGAACCCATAGATTACTTATGTAATAGTATAGGGTGAATGATTGAAATATATTTGATATTATAACAAGAACAAATGTAATGGTTATAAAGAGTCTGGGGGATGTTAATATTATTTTGAATATATGGAAGACATATTCGTTCTATTGAGGCTTTTCAATTGAATGTGTGTGTGAATGGTAGTACCGTGTAGCACCATCTATCGGATTAGAAGATACTCGGATTGGGGGCGTTACAGCCGAGAGGTCTAAAGAGATGTTATTTGTAATGGAAGCTTGTCCGACATTGTTGGATAAAGTAAATGAAGAACAGAAGAAAGATGGAGAATGTGAGAAGATTATGAAAAGGATTTCAGAAAATGAGGAAGAGAAATTTTGAATGGGTAAAGATGGTATTTTAAGATTTGAAGGTAGAATATGGGTACCAGCGGTAGCCGAATTAGGAGAGGAGATTTTGCATGAAGCACACAATACGACATATTCCGTTCTTCCGGGTGGCACAAAGATGTACCGGGATGTGAGGCAAAATTTTTGGTGGCCAAATTTAAAACGAGAAATTGCGGAGTACGTTAGTAGATGTCTTACGTGTCAATGAGTCAAGGCAGAGCATCAGTGGCCCATTGGTTTACTACAACCGTTGGAAATACCAGAGTGGAAATGGGAGAATATTATGATGGATTTTGTGGTAGGACTTCCAGTCATGCAGAAAGGGTTGGATTCCATTTGGGTTATCGTGATCAACTTACGAAGACCACACATTTTCTATCGATCAAGATCCGCTATAGTTTAAATCAGTTAGCGAGTCTATACATAAAGGAAATCGTTTCACGACATGGAGTGCCGATATCGATTGTTTCTGATCGAGATCTGCGTTTCACGTTAAAATTTTGGAAAAGCTTGCAAGAGAGGATGGGAACACAGTTAAGGTTAAGTACTGCTTATCATCCTCAGACAGACGGAAAAAGTGAGAGAATAATCCAAATGCTAGAGGACATGCTTAGGACTTGCATGATGGACTTCAAGGGAAATTGGGACGACCACCTACCCTTAGTCGAATTTGCGTATAATAATAGTTACCATGTGAGTATCGGCATGCCACCGTATGAAGCTCTTTACGGAAGGAAGTGCAGAACGCCATTATGTTGGGACAAAGTCGGAGAATGACGGATACTCGGACCAGAGTTAGTACAACAAACCGCGGATGTGGTGACAATGATAAGAGCCAGACTAGTAGCAGTTCAAGATCGTCAGAAAATGTACGCATATTTTCATTGGTAAGACCGAGATTTTGAAGTCGGCAGTTTCGTATTCTTGAAAGTATCTCCGTGGAAGGGAAAGATTCGTTTCGACAAGAAAGGAAAACTGAGTCCAAGATTCATAGGACCGTTCGAGATACTAAAGCGAGTGGGCGAAGTAGCGTACAAAGTTGCACTACCACCTGAGTTGGAGCATATCCATAACGTGTTTCACATATCTGTGTTGCGTCCATACAAGCCTGACAACAAATACGTAATTTTTTATGAACCCATTCAAGTGGAGAAGAACTTAGCATATGAAGAAATTCCTGTCTAAATTCTATATAAGAAAGAGCAAACTTTAAGGAATATAGTTATTTCTTCTGTAAAAGTACTTTGGCGTAACCACAATGTCAATGAGGCAACGTGGGAGTTAGAAGATAGGATGATGAGGGATTATCCCCATCTGTTTGTGTAACCTTGTAGCAATTTCGGGACAAAAATTTTATAAGGGGGGGGGGGAGGATGTAATACCCGAGAATTTCCACGTCTTGATAAATAAATATTAATATAAATGAATATTTATTTGAGTATAAAAGATTTTTGTACTACGAGATGAGTTAACTCAATTATATTAAATAATTGAATAATTGAGAATATGTGGAGTTGTGATGAACTCGTTGAGGGCCCTGTGTGGAACGGTGATGGAAAATATTAATTAACGATGGAATTACCAAGTAAGCAATTAAGTAATATTAATTGTTAATTGTTATATTAATTAAATATTTATGGTGATTAATTAATAATATGTGATTATTAATTGTTATTGAGAGCAAAGTAAATTGCATGACTAGAATGGTATGATTCATTTAATTTATGTGTGTATGACATGTGATATTATATAGTTCTTACATTAAAAAGAAGATATGGTGTGACGCATTAGTATAACTATGTAATAATATAAACTATATAATAAAGTGTAAGAAATTATAAGTTACATGAACAATTATTTATGTGACAATAAGTATGGGTGGAAACATTAAAAGATGTACTCATGTCAAAGAATTTCAAACTATTCCAATAAGTGAGTATAATTGGAATAATAAAGTTTTAAGGAGATTTTAAACTACTAATGGTTAACTAAATGGAATCCATGCATGTTGTAAATAATAATTAGACTGGACTAATGTACATGGATTATATGATGTGAGTATAAAATTATCTTTACATTTATAATACGGTAACAATTGTACCTTAAAATTTCATTATGGGAATTAAAGGAACCAAACTAAGCATTTTAATCACCTTGCTGGGGATTTAAAACCCGTGTCCCAAAATTGGTGACCTTCATGGTACATAAACAGTAGCCTACTCCTTCATTGCATAAATCCAGCAAAACCAAAAAGGCTATAATCCATGGTGATGATGGCTACAAGTTTGGGCAGTTGGCCAACTTTTCTTTATCCCACATTTCCTTTCAACTTCGACAAGATCAAACCATGGTGAAAGAGCATTACCTGGACAACCAATTCTCTATATAAAGAACACTCCTCTTCTCATTTTTAGTTGATAAAGAAATTATCTGTTAAGTGTGAACTGAGAATGTGAGTTGCTGAGCTTTGTAGAGGTATAATCAGAGTAGTGAGAGAGTTTAATTTAAGCTTCAAGGAGGTATAATTTTTGTTCGTGTTCTTAACTTTGAAGTGGTCAAATTCTTGCAATTGTATGAATTCTCTGTTAATTGATGTAGAATAGCATGCTATTGTGTTATCTGAGTTGGTACACATGTTTTGGAACATGGTAGCTGGTCTGGTTGTAGGTTTAGCATTACATGTGATAAGGCTCTGTAGAAGCAGAGCCATATTTTTTCATTCTGTTCGAAGTGGCGCGCCCACGCCACTTCTATAGTCTAATATCGCGCGGTCGCGCGTAGTCTTTTAATTAGATACTGATTTGAGGTTTCTATGATAATTAGGGTAATCATATAGATAACCCTAGCATGTGGTTAGATATTATTTTGAACTTAGTATGTTGTTTTAACTTGATTTAAGTTAAGTTTTCAAGAAAACTTCAAGAATTGGAAAAACTAGAAATGGTAAACTTGAATAATGCATATTCTGATCTTGCGAGCATGTTAGTATGGTTTTAAAATATGTTTCGGACATACTAACTTAAGTATATGGATTTCATATTGAAGCATGATCATGTTGGACTTAGTAGTAAGCTTTGCTAATGGAAATGCGAACTTTGAACGTGAATGTTAACATGCTACTTTGAAAGTTAGAATCTGATATTTGTAAACATGTTTGATGATACTATTAGACTCACTTAGGTTTCATAAATGTATATATACCGTGCTTAGGTTTCATAATTTATGGAAAACATAAACGAAGCACATTTCAAAATAAAACGATGTTAAATACATAGATGTAATATGAATACTCACAAGCATGTCTAATATGAGTTATATGACTACTTTATATGTTTAAGAATCAAGAATGTCAGACTTTGAAATTTCATAACCTTAAATGGCCTTGATTTGTTGAGATGTCCAACTTAGGACCGTATTGTGCAAGACGGGACCTAGATTAAACTAGAAAGATGCGAAAGGACCCTTAACATGTTAATATGTATTATGTAAGTAAGGATGGACAAGCTAGGCCAAGCAAGTGATTCGACACTTTTGTTTGAACTGGGAGCCATGCTACCGCGTTTCTCTCCTTAGTATAAATCGGTAGGCCAGCGCCAGCTTTGAAATCTTAGATCCTGCATTCTAATTTTTGGACAGTAACTTGTATGATGCCTATATTGCAAAAAGGAGTTTAAAACCTACTGATACATGTATATATGTGATGCTTAGATAATATGATGGTGTTTGCCTTGTAATAGGGATGTCCATGGGTAAAAAGGTCTTAACCTTGAGTATTCCTAATTTGCTTATGAAATAACTAGATACTTGATTTCATAATACATCTATGAGATGATTTTGTACCATATGTGCATACTTAAATCATGACAAACTCGAATAAAGAATGTGTTAGCTAATGAGCATCTTGTAATTATAATATGCTATAAATAGGATTCAAAAGTGTTGATTTCTTAACGTGGATAAACTATGCTTAAGGCAAGTTCCTTGAACCCTACTTTTATTGTGCAAGTATCCTAAACCATTGCATTACCTTATTCGACGTATATCGTAAGCAATTACTCAAACCTTACTCTTTATTTGAGTCTTATTAAACTTATGCAATTATTGGTCGTACAAGTAGAATTATGAAGGAAACTTATTTTGAAATGAAATTCAAATTTTGATAACTATTCATGGATATGTTGAAAGAGTTGTATAAGCCAATTAATTCGGCTAGACTATGGATAGTTGATCAAAAGCTATCCAAACCAAATTAATTTGGTGCGGACTCTTATAACTGAGAAGAACAACCCTCTTAGTAGGGGAATATATATTCTCGGGGAATCGACGTGCGCACATGGGAGAGACTAAATGTTATGCATGTCATAGGGTACTTTAGGCTGATCACCTGTTGTACTCGTTTTGAAGAATTATCAGTGATATTACTGTTAATTCTAGGAGAAGTTCAAAGTCCTTAGTGACTATTTAGTATTCATTACTTTGAAATCTTAAATTGATAAACCTTTGCGTATTATTGATATTTTGTCCATAGTGACTATCATTATTGATCATTGATATTTCCTAATTGAGATATCATTATTATTCTATTCTTGATAAATTTGGAACTATATTAAATACCCTTTCGCTATATTACTTGCTGGGCAATTTGTTCTCATCCTTGCTTATTTAAAACCTTTTAGTTAAAGAGGAACAGGGAGGTGTCTCTGGAACAGACAAGGGTGACTAGCTTGTCCCTTTTATGTTTAGGATTATTATGTTGTATTAAGACTATTTTCAGGATATGTTTAAGCTTAGTAGGATTATGTAATAAGTCTTTAGTCGATATTATTATGTAATTTGTTAAGTTCTGTAGGTTGCGAGACTTGGGAGAATAATTATAATAAATCATTGTATATTATTCTAATTTAGATCTTTCGTTGTGAATGTGTTATTTTAGTTATTATGGTTTTACCATGAGAACGTGATGAACCAAATTTGAGTGACCAAGTGGAGGTCAGAATTTGGGGGTGTCACACTCTTCATAGGTTAAGTCCTTTTCAAACTGAATAGGTTTATACTCTATGACATGCTTGTAATCTTGCTTATAGGGTCATAGGACTGAAACGTGGAACACGTTGTGTATATGTTCTAACACCAGAGGTAAAGCTATTTCATAAGCTACCTCACCTACTCACCTCAACACTTCGAACGGTCCTATGAATCTGAGACTAAGTTTTTCCTTCTTCCTAAATCTCATTTTCCCTTTCCAAGGCGATACTTTCAAAAACACATAAGTGCCGACGTCGAAGTCTCGTTGTTGTCGATGTTGATCTACATATTTCTTCTGTCGATCCTGAGCCATCACTAGCCTCGCTCGTATTATTTTGATCACATCTGTAGTTTGTTGCTCAAATTCCGGCCCTAGTAATTGTCGTTCTCCCACTTCATCCCAGTACAATGGTGTTCTGTATTTCCTTCCATATAAAGCTTCATAAGGTGGTATACCGATGCTCGTGTGATAACTGTTGTTGTATGCAAATTCCACCAATGGTAGGTGGTCATCCCAGCTCCCTTTAAAATCCATAACACATGCTCTCAGCATGTCCTCTAATGTTTGAATAGTTCTCTTGCTCTACCCACCTGTTTGAGGATGATACACCGTGCTCAACCTCAGTTGCGTTCCCATATGTTCTTGAAAACTTCTCCAAAAATTTGCTGTGAACCGCGGATCGCGATCTAACACAATTGATATAGGTACCCCGTGCCTGGAAATAATCTCTTTGATGTAAAGATTTGCCAACTGATCCAAGGTATATTTGATCTTGATTGGCATAAAATGCGCTGACTTGGTCAATCGATTAACGATCACCCATACTACATCGTAACCCTTCCGCGTAGTTGGAAATCCTACCACGAAGTCCATCGTAATATGCTCCCACTTCCATTCTGAAATTTTTAATGGTTGAAGTAACCCGCTCGGTTTCTGATGTTCCGCCTTAACTCGCTGGCATGTTAAATACTTGCTGACGCAGTCTACAACTTCTCTCTTCATATTGGGCCACCAATAATGTTGGCAAAAATCTGATACATCTTTGTACTTGCTGGGTGGATTGAGTAACTTAAGCTATGCGCTTCTTGCAAGAATTCTTCCTTTAATTCAAACACCGCTGGCACCCAAATTCTCTTTTCAAATCTTAATAGTCCATCACCACCCATACTGAATTTAAGCTCTGCTCCATCTGAAATTCTTTTCCTCGCCTTCTCGCATTCCTCATCGCTGCCTTGTGCTTCCTTGATTTTGTCCAATAGAGTCGGATGAGCCTCCATTGCGAATAATTTCCCCTCTGGCTCCCTCAAACTTTTTATCTCAAGTTCCAATCTAGCCATCTCCTTAATTAACTCCTCTTAAGCTGTTAGCATTGCCAACCTACCACTGCCTTTTCTGCTTAGCTCATTCACTATCACATTAGCTTTTCCCGGATGATATAAGATGTCGCAATAATAATCCTTTTTAAGCTCCAACCATCTTCTCTGTCTCATATTCAACTTCTTCTGCGTGAAGATATACTTCAGACTTTTATGGTCCGTGTATATTTCACACCTTACACCATATAAATAGTGCCTCCATATCTTTAGGGCAAATACTACCACCGCTAATTCCAGATCATGGGTAGGATATCCCTTCTCGTAATCCTTCAATTGACGTGACGCATACGTAATAACTTTACCATGTTGCATAAGCACACAGCCAAGTCCTTTGTTTGACGCATCACTGAAAATCATAAAGTCACTTGTATCGTCAGGTAAAGACAACACTGGTGCTTCACTCAGTCTTTTCTTTAGTTCCTTAAAACTCTCTTCACACTTCTTCATCCAGATAAATTTTACCGACTTCTTCGTTAAATTCGTCAACGTTCCCGCTATCTTTGAAAAATCTTGGATAAACCATCTGTAATAGCCTGCCAGTTCTAAGAAACTTCTTACTTTGGTCGATGACTTTGGTTGTTCCCAATTCTGAACCACTTCCACCTTCACTGGATCCACGGAAATTCCATCCTTATCGATCACGTGACCTAGAAATTGAACTTTCTCTAACAAGAATTCAAACTTCGAGAATTTTGCGTATAGCTTATCCTTCCTCAACACCTCCAATACTAACCTTAAATGTTCAGCATGATCTTCCCGAGTCTTGGAATATATCAGGATATCATCTATGAACACAACTACGAATTTATCTAAGTATTTCTTGAATACCCAATTCATCATGTCCATAAATGCCGCTGGCACATTTGATAACCCAAACAATATCACCAGGAACTCGTAGTGACCGTAACGAGTCCTGAACACTGTCTTAGGTACATCCTCCTTCCTCACCTTTAACTGGTGATATCCCGTCCTCAAGTCAATCTTGGAAAAATATTTTGCTCCCTTCAACTGATCAAACAGATCATCTATCCTAGGTAACGGGTACTTGTTCTTAATCGTCACCTTGTTCAACTCTCGATAGTCGATACATAGTCTCATCGATCCGTCCTTCTTTTTCACAAATAAAACTGTTACTCCTCAAGGAGACACACTCGGTTAAATATACTTCCTATCTAATAACTACTGCAACTGTACCATCAACTCCTTCATTTTTTTTGGTGCCATTCTGTAAGGGGCTTTCAAAATCAGTGCCGTTCCCGGTACTAAATCTATAATGAATTTGACCTCCCGATCCGGTGGAAGTCCTGGCAATTCCTCTGGAAAAACATCTGGAAATTCGTTGACTACTGGTATTTGTCCCATCTCTATCCCTGATTTTTGTGTATCGACGATATGGGCCAAATATCCTACACATCCCTTTCTTAGTAACTTCCTCGCTTGCATCATCGTCAGACAACTTGAGTGTCTCGGTGACCTACTTCCATAGAATGCTACCTTAGATTGATCTAGAGTCCCAAGATTTATACATTTCTTTTGGCAATCTATCATCGCTCCATGGTTAAATAACCAATCCATTCCTAGAATTACATCAAATTCTCCTAATTGAATTGGAATTAAATCCATAGGTAACTTATATCCCTTGATGTCTACAACACAATTCCTATAGACATGTCTAACATGAATTATTTCCTTATTATCAACTTCTATGTTCATAGGATATTCTAATTCTTCCTGGGGTAAGTTTAATCGTTGGGAGAATTCATACGATATGAAGGAACAAGTAGCACCCGAATCAAATAATATGTAAGCAGATATATCATTGATCAGAATGATACCTGAAACCACGTCCCTGTATGCGACCGCATCCTAAACCGTTATGTTGAAAGTCCTAGCTGTGGGTTAATTCTGAGTTGGTGGTCCATTAATCATGAGATTCCCACCGCTTGGTCCCCTTCCTCCATTTCCTCCTTCAATGTTTTTCTTTGGGCAATTCCTTGCCTGATGATCCAACGCTCCACAGTTGAAGCATCCATTTCTCTTTTGTGTAGAGCAATTGGGAGAGATGTGCCCCTCATGCCCGTAGTTGAAACATACATTCTTCCCTTTTAGACATGCCCCCGAGTGATTTATCCCACAGTCCTTGCATGCCTCAGTTCTCTTCTTTGCTTCCCCTGGTTTTCCCCCAGAGTTTCCTGATTTGAAATTGTTACTGCTACTGTTGTTATTGTTCCACTTCCTCTTGTTTGCACCACTATTACTGCTACCTTACCCACGATTCCCTCCTTCGTTCTTCTTCTATTTTTCCTTATTAAATTTCATCAGGGCCTTACTTCCTCCCTCAGCGATTATAGCTTTCTCCAGGAGAGTCGCAAAGCTATTCATCTGTAACACCAAGAGTCTGCTATATAGCCATGGTTTGAGACCCTACTCAAACCTCCTCATTTTTCTCTCCTCAGTGTCGACCTGGTGAGGCGCGAACCTCGCCAGCTCGTTAAATTTTGCGGCATATTGAGGTACCGTCATGTCTTCTTGCTTCAGCTCCAAGAATCGCATCTCCCTGCGACTCTGCATACTAACTGGAAAATAGTTCTCGAAAAAGATTTTCTTAAACCCTTCCCAAGGTATCACACCTTTTTCAGCCCTGTTCTGGTTTGCCTCCCACCAGAAGTTGGCTTCACCCTTCAACGTGTAAGTGCCAAAGATTGTTTTCTGATCATCAACTACTTGAGCGATAGTGAACGCCTTTTCGATTTCCTTCACCCAAGTTTGAGCTTCGATGGGTTCAACGGTTCCTTTGAACTCAGGGGTCCCGCGCTCTTAAAGTCCTTAAAGTGTGCCACTTGGGCCACCGGAGGGTTATTGGCATTCGGGGTTCGATTCTGAAGTGCCCCCACTAATATGTCTACAAACTCACGATAGGTTTCGATGGATCCCCAACATTACCTTCAACCCTCTGATGTTTAACGGCGTCTTCCTCTATAGCCATCTATCTGTTTAAAATGAACTGAATGTTATTATCTTATAACTTACTCTACAGAATATATCATTCATAAGAAGAAAACTTAATCATCACATCACATACTTAAATAAAAGCATATTTATTTATAAATATAACACCCAAGGTATTTCATCGTCTTATGGCCTTAAGCCATTTACATCACTTTAAACCAAAGTACTTGGTAAAAACAAAAACCAAGTTTTATTTTATAGCTAAGCGTTCTAAATGCTAATAGTAAAAGTTCATCAGGAATAAACTAAAGACCCTGCCAAATGGCGTATTCGTGTTCTTCATCCGCCATCTCCAACACCAGCCCACGACTTATGGTATGTCTAGACCGGTATTCCTCACGTGGAAAGTGGAACACCCTATGCTGGAACCTCTCATGTGCTGACTTAAATGCGTACTTCATCCTGACCATCCTAACCTTCTTATCCCTCACTTCACCTTCAAACTCACCTATTAGCTTCTCGGCCCGAGCACGGTCTCTCCTCTCATCTCCCCACAATGTGGTGATGATCTGCTTGTCGGTTTGAAGACCCTATATCCTTGACTCCAACCCATTAATGGTATGCCCCAAGTTGGTTCTAATAGCTTCTTTCTCATCCTCCAGTCTATCTGCCTTCTGGTCTGATGCCCGCAGCTTGTCAGCCAGATCCCCATTCCTAATTATCAGGTGGTACACCAATGCCTCAAGTAATGCTGCAGCTTGCTGCTCCCCCTGATACAGCTCCTTCAACTCATGGACCTTGTCGTCCAACTCCGTAATCCTATCCATCAACTCATCCAAAAAATTATCCTCAGGTGCTTCTTCGGAGTCCTCCCTGCTCCTCTCCTCATCGTGATACTTCTCTCAGTTCGAGTCACCTTTGCCTCGGCTATAGGCTCGTGTACAAATTGCCACTAACTGCTCACTCACAACGTGGATATATCTAACCTCCTCTTCTCCTGACATCCTTCAAACAAAACAAAATAACTCGATTAGTATTTTAACATAGATTTTTTTTGTTTTTAGAAAAAAAAATAGATTTGACACAACCCCTAGAACTCTACGTGAGTTCATCTCCTTATTATCTCCACTAACTTCCCTAAGGTTATAGTCTAAGATTCCCCACCTAAGGTTTATAACCTATTGCTTTGATACCAACCTTTGACGCCCCCAAATCCATGTAACATTGATTACAGGACATGGTACTCACGATACACATACATAACCATCTAACTACATAAACTCCAGAAAAATAATAATAATAATAATATCTATTACATATCTATTCAAATAAAATCCCAAGTCTTTACAACCTTAAATAAATTGAAACTTTAACTTAGTGTTTATCACTACATTACATCATATGCGGAAATATAACTTATTACATAAATATCTCTCATCATTTCATCTTAGACTTTCCCTTGTCCTTGCCCGAGCCCTCAGCGTTATCAGCCTTAACTGAAAGGTTTAAGCAAGAATGATCACAAATTGCCCAACAAGTATATAGAATAGATGGAAAGCATATGTCATAAGTAAAGTCATCTGAATAGCTAAATCTCAACAGTTGAAAGAAATATCAAGTGTTAGATAGGAATATCAACAATAAGATTTGAAGAATTCTCAATATCATACTAAGGGGTGTTAGATACCCTGAACATTACTTTGATTCATCGAAAACCATCAGTCGGTTTAACAATCAAATAGATTGTAAACAGTCTCTGCAAGTACTCCAGGTGATCAGCCTATCGTACCCTACATTGTGCACAAGTATAAAGTTTAACTACATAAGCATAAATGGGACTATATGCCCGACATCTGTTTGCCCGATTATTCAGGTTGTTCATCTTAGTATTCATGCGGGACCTCACCAAAGCAATTTGGATTGGTAAATATAAAATAGCTTCAAAGGATTTGAATTGTTTAAATGTTATATCATTTATCATCAATAATATATAGCCGAAACAAAAGGCCAGAAAACATCCTTGGAAACAGTTCATTAAAGAAGTAGAACTTTAAAGTATAGCAGTTGTAATAATAATTGAGTAATCATCAATAACGTTTGCAAAGAAATTATTGTTATATAACTTTATGACAAAGGAACTTGTACGAAAAAATAAATAGCACAAGTCCGTTACTAACCCTCACTCCAATAACAATGAGTAAGGATTGAATAATTGCTCAATAGAACTTAAGGTTAGGAAACTTGCCTGATACGTCTTCTACAATTACCGCTATCTACTAGCACTTCACATAATGGTTCCCTTTTATTTTAATAAGATGATTAAACTCGCACGTATTCAAATACAATTCAATTACATAACATGTTGCTACGTATAGGCCACGTGGTTAAATAAAAGAATATACGAAACATAAATTTCTGACATTTTTTGGACCAAAACCTCCATCAAAAATCTGCATAAAATATGCTTAAGGGTCTCAAGTCGGAAAATCTCATTTTCCATAATTATGACATCACATATTTAATAAAACTCATTTATCCATATAACATCATTTATATGAAAAATATTAAATATGTCTCAAAAATATTTTTTTCTGGGATTTTGTAGAATATAGTCCCACATTGAACATATATATTTTTTGGAATTTTTAAAATCCATCTACTATTTTTAAATAGTCCATAATAGCCAAATATTCTCAGATTTTTCATAAATTGAGATTAGATCCAAACATTATGAAATTTTTAGGGTTAACTATTGTTATATACATGTACTTCTAGTAAACATTTCGTAATTTTTGGACTTATACACAGAGAGTTATTCGGGTATCTTTTCAAATAGTGTCCTTAGCCGTAAAATCCATAACTCTCAAACCGTGTGGCCAAAAATTCTCAAATTTTTACAGGACTTTCATATCTTCTTATATTAATACTCCAAATTTTTCTAGAATTTTAAAAGTATAAAATAGTGGACGAAAATGCCCACAAGACAGACTGATCTAAACAGTCCCAAGAAAAACATCAAATTTTTGTTTCTTGCAGCCACTTTTGCGATTTTATTCCCACTAATCTACAGATGATATGACCATGATACTTGGACACAATAAACTTCATACAGCAAGGTATTTTACAAAAATATAACATTCATGAAACTAGCATGCTAAGTCCACAAACCAATTGTATAGAAAAATGTGCCAGCACTAGTTCTATACTTAGAAAAAATCTAAAAATTCCATATTTTCTGCAGATTTTGTTATGAACATGCTTGCTTACGATTTTTATAATTTGCTCATTATAACTCCGATTCTAACGAAATTTGGGACAGATTAGACTTGATACTACATATTATTTTATAAAATTATTACATACGCTAATTGAGTCATACAAACCACGAATCCAAAGCTCCGAAAAACCCGAAAATCACAGATTACACTTTTTAACCAACTTTGACAAAAATCATGATTTTGATTCTAGCATGCATGAATTCGATTCCTACTGTCCAGATCCCATCTACTAACATATATGAACATATTACAACAAACAAACTCACTAATTACCATGATTTGAATAAATTTGCAACTAAGAGGCATTTTCTAGCTATTTCCCTTGAAAACATATAAAGGTTCATGAGTTGCTCACTTGATGTGAATTTTTTCTTGTTTAGCTTCTGAAAATCCTTCTCACTTGCTTGTTTAGACTCCCCCAAAACTCCAGAATACTACCACACTATTTATCACTCTCAATTTTCTCCATGTTTACTCACTTGGTGGAATTTTCTTAAAAGAAAAGGTTGTTTGAGTGATGTGTATATATGTATAGCTTGATATAGTCTTTTGATTCCCATAACCCCCAACTCCCATAACCCCCAACTCTAATTATTAGTTACTCATAATACTTAATAATACAATAATTTAGTTAATTAATAGGAAGAATGTGGGAGTTAGAGAAAATGAAAGGATTTTGGCTTTAAGGAATAAAATAAAGTACTCCCACCTTAGCTATTATGTCATATATGTATACTCCCTCCCTTGTCCCAATTCATGAGTCACAAGGGTTCCACCAGCTGCTGACTTGTTTAAATAAAATATTATAATAATCAATTAATCAATTAATAAATTACTTTGACCATTTTGCCCTTCGTAGCCGAACGTTGCGAAACTTATATCGATTCTTACTAAAGTCGACGTTCCGGACGTCATGGGACTATCTGTTTAGTCAAATTCACCTCTGAAATTCATTGTTGACTTTTTCCTCAAAAAAGTTAACTGGTTGACTTTGACCAAAAAGTCAATCGTGACACTTTTTCGTGGTTACAGTCTATCCTGACTAATTTCAATGTTCCAAACTCGAATACGCAGTCCGCGCCTCTAAATTCCGCTCCAAACTCCAGCTCATGATTTAATACCATCCCAGGTAATAAATAGAATAATTCCTTACTTAATCAATTTAAATAGTTCAATAAAACTAAACCAACCATTTAAATACATCTCATCACATATCTTGAAATAACACATATATCTACAACACATATACATCTAATAAATGAAATCACCCAAAAGTTTCATATAAGATCGTTTATTGATAATTATTAAATTACATAGAAAATCTCGGATATTACAATTTCCCACACATATATAGGATTACTTATCCATTGTTTAGCTTTCTACTTCTGCTTGGTCCCTTCATAAATCTATATTTATTAGAACTAAAGCTGATATCCAATACCCAAGTAGAACCTTAACTTATAAAAAGATTAATTTCAATCAAGAACAAAACTATATTTGTAACCGAAGCTTTACTAAGCTTCTTCTAGTTAGCTCTGCAAGATGCTTCTCGCAGTCTCTTTTCCAGTGTCCAAGCTTATTGTAGTGGAAGCAAACTCCTTTGCTATCCGTATCAGTTTTGTTCTTATTATCCATTATTTTTGCATATTCTATTTACCTTTTTAGAATCGTTCTTCTTTTTAGAAGATCCTTTGGCCCCTACTAGTAAGACGTGATTTTTCTTGGTTGGAAAGTGACTCTCAACATTTTTCAACATGTTAAGCAAATCAGCGAGGCTGATATCTAGCTTGTTCATATAAAAAATTCACAATAATTGTGAAAGAAGTCCGAGAGTGAGTGTAAGATCAAATCTTGGCATAACTCTCCATCCATGACAAAACTCGTTGTCCTAATTGTTTAATCAAATTGATCATGTTTAGGACATGTGTCTGTACTGTAGTGTCATTGGTCATTCTAGATATCTGATATCTATCAGTCCTACTTTTCTCATCATCAACTACTTGATGTGCAAGAGTATAATAGGAGCATCAATAGTTTAATGCTGACGCTGAAGCTCGTTACTCATGGATGCAAGCATGATGCATTGAGCCAACTGTGCATTATCTTGCCACTTTCTAAAAGTAGTAATCTCTTCCTCAGAGGCATTGTCTGCAACCATTGCAGTGATAGGCGTATTAAGGACATAAGATAACTTTTCAGTCGTGAAAAATATTCACAAATTCCTTTACCAATCCATTTAATTCGGTCCGATTAATTTAGCATCTAATATGATACGCAATGATAGTAATTTTAGACATTGTAAAATTCTGTAAATGAATTTGTAATTTAACAACATTTTAGCATAATTTCTTTTATTAATTACCAAAATAAATTAGGTCGTGTTTTAAATTGGTATCTCCCACTATTTTCTTTAAACTATATTACCCTCACTTATATAGTTCGAAAAAATCTAATTAAAGATTCGCTAGTAAGAATAAGGATTCAATTTCAAATGTATGTAGCCTTATGGTGACGCAACAAACTATATATAAATAAATAGGGAGACAACTCTTGTCAATTACATCATCATGTAACTCTTTTTATTTTGCCACTTAGATTATTTTGATCAAGTGGTGGCACATCGAAATCAAAATTATCTAAGTTAAGTCCAACCTAGCACTTCCATATATTCAAAAAAGAAAAATATTATCCCTGTGGTGACACAACAAAACAACATTGTTTAATTTTCTTTATAAGCATCAAATGTGATAAAATTAACATCTCAAAAAAATTAAGATAAGCCTTGTGGTGACACAACAAACTTATAATAATTAATTGATACTCTATTATTTTTTATCATGCTAGAAGGCGACGTTCGATATTCCAAATATCTTTGAACGCTTAGGACTTAATATAAAATATTTGAGGGATTTGTTATTAATTTGTCTCATCTTGTTTAGCGCGCATGCACACACACACACACACACACACACACACATATATATATATATATATATATATATTATAAGCATGCACATATAGAATACTATATTCTACCCAGATTGATTATGGATTTTATTCTAGTTTGGTTCACTAGAGCTACCAAGTGAATCAAAAGGTCAAACCTAAGGTGCAAGAATTAAATTTAAATATAACTATTACATTTAAGTCTTGGGCTCCATTACAAATGGGTCTTCAAGCGCTCCTTGCTCCTTGATTTCCAATTCTTCAAAATTAATAACTATTCCTATTTCATAAACTATTTAATTTAAATAAAAACCTTGATCAGTAGTCAAGGCGAAGTACATAGGAGGGAGATAGAATTTACATCAAGAAAAATATTAGAGAAGACGAGGTACGCAGACCCCATTTAATAAAACCCATACATTCATGCATCCAACTAAAATAAAATCCAGTCACATTGGTCAATAGTCCATAATCAATCCCATTTATAGTCATACATATCATTATATGCATCAATAAATAATATTCATCTCATGAATAATAAACATTCAATATATATATATATATAGGAATTCATCCATAGCAAACGGTTACTTCAGCAAACAATTTGTCCATGCAGCTCTGACATGGCAGGCAATCCCATCCCTCTCTTAAGCCATACAGATGTGTAGCGCGTTATTAAACCATATATGGCTATAATATAAAAATGAGTTTATTTTTAGGTATACATAATGTAAAAATAAAAGATAATGATAAGATAAGTATGAATAAAAGATAATGATGAGATAAATTAAATATAAAAGATAAATTTATTTTATAATAAAAGATAAATTTATTTTATAATAGAAAGATAAATTTATTTTATTATAAAAGATAAATTTATCTTTTATAATAAAATAAATTTATCTTTTATAATAAAATAAATTTATCTTTAATATAAAATAAATTATCTTTTATTATAAAATAAATTTATCTTTTATAATAAAATAAATTTATCTTTTATAATAAAATAAATTTATCTTTTATTATAAAATAAATTTATCTTTTATTATAAAATAAATTTATCTTTTATAATAAAATAAATTTATCTTTTATTATAAAATAAATTTATCTTTTATTCAGACTTATCTCATCATTATCTTTTATTCATACTTATCTTATCATTATCTTTTATTTTTACATTATGTATACCTAAAAATAAACTCATTTTTATATTATAGCCATATGGCCCACACTGCCGCTACAGGCTGTAGCGGCTAAGAGGAAAAGGGACTGCCGCTACAAGTTGTAGCGGCAGGGACAAATTGTTTGCTGAAGCAACCGTTTGCTATGGATGAATTCCCATATATATATATATATATATATATATATATATATCGATTTAATGTGCAATTTTAATTAGCATAAAATCCATTTTTGAAACCAAATAAACTCCTTTATTTTTAATCATATTCCCAATCAAAATAAACTCTTTTATTTTAATTAACAAAGAATCCAATTTCAAGTACAAAATAAACTCCTTTATTTTAACTTAAAATTGTTGGAAAAATAAAATATGTTGAATCCTATTCCTTATTTAAATTAAACAACTTTAATTTTAGGAAACATGGAATTCTATTCCATATTTGAATAAACTCTTTTATTCTAGGAAACATGAAATCATATTCCATATGCGAATAAACTATTTTATTCAAACGAACGTGGAATCCGATTCCAAGTTAATATAAAACTTTTGAATAAACTCTTTTATTCAAACAAATGTGGAATTCACTTCTAAGTTAATATAAAACTTTTAAATAAACTCTTTTATTCAAACAAACATGGAATTTAATTCCAATTAAAATAAAACTTTTGAATAAACTCTTTTATTCAAACAAACGTGAAATCTAATTCCAATTAAAATAAACAACTTTATTTTAATCCAATTCCAAATCAAAATAAACACTTTTATTTCTAATTTAGAATTACTGAAAAAAATATTGTATCCAATGTTAATTAAGATAAACCTTTTATCTTAATTATTTTTTTTTTAAAAAAATAAATTCGGGGAGAGGCGTCGGTGCAGCATTCGTTTTTGAAAGTTGTAACCCTAAGGTCTTGCTAATAAGCCTTAGGCGTAATCCTTTACCCATCAAGTGTAGTCTGGTTTTCCAATTCGCGAATTGTTTAGTTTTTCTCCAAAAAACGCAATTTTATGCTAATAATTATGCCCAAAAAAATTGTTCTAAACACATATCAACATACATATCGAATCTAAACAACTAATAATTCACATAAATGTTTGGCTCTGATACCACTGTTAGGTTTGTAAGATTCATGGACACAATCAAATTGCGCCAAATAGCGAAAAAGTGATAAAATTGGAGTTTTAAAATTTTACAAACTATATACCCGGATCATCCTTTATGCATAATTATTAATTAAATGAAAAGAAGAAGAACAAGAATTATACCCTTGAAGATTTGTGCTTTCTCAGGTACAAGTTCACCTCCAATCCTTTTCGCATTCAACTCGAATCCACCAGGTTTGATTCCTTCCTTTGATCAACGTTAGCCACCCAAGTGTTTGGCCTCTAGAGGTGATCCACCAAGGAAGAAGAAAGATTCAAGAAGATGGGTGTTTGGCAAAACCCTAGTTTTTCTATCTCTCATAGAAAAAGGTGTACTCTCCCAACTCTTGGAATTACGTATTCACGTGTATTGTGAAAGCATCAACCCTCACCCATAATAAGACTCCTCTTATTTATAGATGTAGGCAATTTGTTGGGAATTGCATTTTTAAATTTGATGTTGAAAGTAAATAAACATGCTTATATGTAAAGTCCTTCAAGGAACACATGTACAAGGACTTTGTGATAGATCAAAAATTGTTAGGTTTGATCTGTCCTTAATGTTTATCATTTTGTAAATGAATGTATAGAAGAAAAGATCAAAACTGTTAGGTTGATCTTATTTTGAGATGTAATAGATAGGCATCAATAGAATCATAGTCTGTCGAGCCAGCCAAGTGATTGCAGAAGCCAAGACAGAATCATAGTGTGATGCCCCCATAATAGGTATACATCACCCATCTTGGGTCGCCAGATATCACACTACATAAATCAAACACAAACTTAATTATACAACTATTGTGCAAAATACGACAAAACATAGCTGAGAGTTTAAACAAGAATATTGTCTTCTAGACAATATCCACACACAATGGAGTCCTCATTACAATTATTATCACACTATTTTATAAAAATAGTGAGGACTACTATAGCCACCATCTCGAACCATCACTCTATTCTCCGACTAGTCCCAGCTATATTCTCATTTCCTGAAGAGAACAGTGAAAGAAAAGGGTGAGCTCAACTAGCCCAGTAAGAAATATTATGACTAAGATAATGCAAAATAAATTATCCTTAGCCTTCAACAGTATAACATTTGATAGAATATAATAGACAATAAGTTTTAGATCAAAAACTGCAGCGGAATAAGCAATCCATTATAAGAGTCAACTAGAGTCTTCTATGATTTAAAAGTCCATTGTTAATATTTCATTACCATGATAGTCATCAACAGTTCTTTATTATACTCAAGACAAAAAGAACTATCATCACCTGAACCACCAAAGATTATAGTTAAATCCACAATTCATATTTATAATCATGTAAATCAACAGTTTCTCCTTTCCACAAAGGCTTAATAGAACGTTTACTCAATATCCTTACCCCAAAGGCTAAAGATATTCAAATGTAATAACAATGATCATACCAATCATTTGTTTACCTTTGCACTACGGGCCAAAGATATTCAACTATAAAACCAATGGTCATGATCATACCAATCAATTGTCTGTCAGTGCACTACGGCCAAAGACATTCAACTGTTAACTAATGGTCATGATCCTGCCAATCACATCATCAAATTATCCATGCACTACGGGCCAATGATATTCGTTTTTATCACCAGTGGTTATGATCATGTCATACACCTGTCCATCTTTGCACGTAAGCCAAAGATATACAACTATAAAACCAATAATCAACATTCCATCTTTGCACGTAAGCCAAAGATATACAACTGTAAAACCAATAATCAACAGTCCATTTATGCACGTAAGCCAAAAATATACAACTGTAAAACCAATAATCAACAGTCCATCTATACACGTAAGCCAAAGATGACTTTTATCACAATATAAGCTGAGGATGATGACAATGATATAAGCATTAATCAAACAAAATCAAGGATAAATATTAAAGACTTTAAATTTATCCAGAGTTTAAAAATATCCAAATTGTCAACATGATACTGCTTTGTAGAGAAAAAATCAAGAATAATATTCATGTACCAAAAATAATTTGGACAGAAAAGAAATATATTTTTTGGGTGAATAGTACCTCGTGAATAGTACCCTGTAAATAGTATTTCGGGAATAGTACCTCATTAATAGTACCCGACATGACAGACAAGTGCCCCAAATATCCGAGTGAATAATATTTGGGTGAATAGTAATTGGGTGAATAGTAACTCGTGAATAGTACTCCAGCATGAAAAGTGCCCCAAATACCCGAGTGAATAATACTGGAGCGAATAGTAATTGAGTGAATAGTAAACTATAAATAGTAACCCGTGAATAGTACTCCAGCACGAAAAGTGCCCCTAATATCCGAGTAAATAATACTAGAGTGAATAGTAACCCGTAAATAGTAACTCATGAATAGTATTCCATCATGAAAAGATAAATAATTATCAATAAAGCTCAGAATAATATTTCCATGAAAAGATACTTGATGAAGTGCAAATATCAAGGATATTCTACTAATTTCATGGAGTATAGAAGCCAAAATTTCAACAAAATGAGTATAGAATTCAAAATCTAAAATGAAATAATATTACATACATACTACAAAGTATAGAAGAAAATATTATTTCAAGCGAATATTGAACAAAAATAACATCCCTTGAATGAAAATAATATTCCAATGAATATTTAACGAAGATAATATTCCTACGAATATTGAACGAAGATAATATTCTTTATGAATATTGAACGAAAATAATATTCATACGAATACGAATAATAATATCTCTTCAGAATATGAAATAAATAATACCCCTTACCTCAGAAGAAGACTTAGATACTGGAGTAGTGAAGTAGCAGACTACTCTTCTTCTATCTCTCTATAACTTCTCTCTATATAGCTTCTCTCTCTATAATTGCTCTTGTGAGTCTTAGTGAATTGGTGAGAATGAAGGAAGAATGAGCCTCTATTTATAGGAAGATATAGTTTCAATAATTGCACGTTTTGGGGCTTGAAATATTACAGTATAATACCTTCATCTTTTCCTTCATTTTTAATTTAATCCTACAAGTATTATCAAACTTGCACCACCTCCCCTAATAGTACATCACGTGAATCAATAGTTTAATCATGTGAATCAATAGTTCTATACATGTGAAAAATACAAATTACAGTATATTACCTCCATATATACCTCTGTTTTTAACTTAGTCATGCAAGTATTATCAATCTTGCACCACCTCCCCTAATAGTACATGAATGTGAATCAATAGTACACACATGTGAACAAATAGTTATAACCATGTGAATTAATAACAATTAATTGCTCATTTATCCAATTAATTACCCGATTGGTCAATATAACTTCCAGACATCAATTATTATCGGATTAAATGTCGATTTCCACTAACACTAATAATCCCAACACAATGGAACTATCAATTTCATCTTTAATCAACACGAACTTATTCATCATTAATATTATAACTCACAATATTTAACAACCAGGTCGTTCCCAGGAAAGAAGGGGGCTTTTCGATAAGGATTTCTCCTTATTGGTGCGCAATTAGGTGACTAAACCTCTCCTTGATAGAACTTCTAGACATTGTCAATATTGCAAATAATAATATGAATAACTTTGTCCTCTCAATTATTGAATTAATAATATAAAATATTATGCAGATGATACTATGATAATAATTGAATCAATAATATGAGAGATATTATGCAGCAATTACTGTGGCAATAATTGAATAAAACTAAGTGACTTCTTACGTAAGCATCAATAATCAATACCGTGTGCTACTATGCAACCATGCGTATTACTGTACTTTTACTACCGGGTAGTTCAACAGTTTAATGGTAAAACTTTCGCTGTTATTTTTATAAAAAGATATTTCTGTCGTTTTCCAACTACGACAATACTTCTGTTGTGGGTCCACCAATGATTGTGTTGTTGTACGAATATTCCCTGTTAAAATGAATATTCCCTGACCAATCTAATATTCCCCGACACAACGAATATTTTATATCAACTTGCTTACTTTGCAAAATTTTCAAATATCACCCTTAACTTTAACCCTTTCTCAATTTAACCATTTACTAAATAAAATAATAATTATAAGAAAATTGAATATTTTTATTTCATAAAATTCGGGATCTCACACGTAGAGTATCGAGAAAGTTACTACAAAATTATAATCTGCTTTGGAGGGACTCTCTCAAAATCGTAAAGTTGGTCCAAGCGCTTGTCGAGCTAAGTCAAGAATCGTAGTCTGCTCTCGGAAGCGTAGAGTCTGCAAAACAAGCAAGTAAAGATTGTAGTCCACCAGTGCTTAAGAGAAATCATAGTATTCTCTTTATCAGACTGAATCAAGCACGAACATGACAAGACACCATGATCATGATCGTAGTGCATCTCCTATCAACATCAGAATCATAGAGCCTTGTCCATTTGTTGAAGGATAAAATACAACAAATGTGGAATGGATTATAGACGTTGAGACTTTCGGGAATCATAATAACCCAACACTCATCATTAGTATATATCGAAGAAACGTATTGAAGAAGCTAAGGAAAGTATTACATGCCTGCTGAAAACACCTTTTCAGGTGTTGGGTGAGATAGCAGTCTGTTGTGTCATTGGGTCAGACGACTGAACATAAAATTTTAAGGAAGTCACCATCGGTGCTCAGAAATGTTTGATGCATTTAATGCTTCAACGGATGCCTTCAAACGGACATATTTCGAAGGCTCCTTTATATATACAAATCAGACACAGATGCAACATGTAAGCAAGTACACAACAAAAGCTGAAGAATACTCAAAGCTCAACTCTACGATCTAGACAGAAAGCTTGCTCAGCTACTCAGTTCTTTTAAATATATGCTTAATAGTAATTGAGTAGAACAACCCAAGAACTCAACTCTCATCAAGTGTATTCCAAGTCTGCTGGACTTGAAGAGTTCTAAGTGAACTAAGAAGTTCCAAGTCTGCTAGACTTGAAGAGTTATAAGTGAACTAAGAAGTTCCAAGACAGAGTGTTGAAGTAATCTAAGTGATTCAAAGATTGTAAAGACATCCTTAGTGGATTTCCTACTCGAGGAGTAGAAGAGTGGAATAGGAGCCTTGAGTGCTCTGAACCACTTAAAATCACTGTGTCTTTTATATTCTTGCTATAACTATTATATCTGTCATAACTGCTTATCACCTATTAACTTGGTTTATCTTAAAGTGGAACACACAAATCATATATTCCGTTGTGGTTAATTTATTAACAAATCTGACAAAGTATTTTGAAAAAGAAAATTTTAAAATATCTATTCAACCCCCCTTTTAGATAACTATTATGCCTCTGGGAACTAACAATTGGTATCAGAACATGTTCTCTCAATTAGCCTACAAAGCTTAAGTAGATCCAATGGCACATCTGATAAGCTAATCCAAGACTGGAGGAGGCAACAAGCCACCAATGTGCAATAAAGACAAATTTTCCAACTGCAAAGTTCGTATATAGGCCTACATGGACTCAATAGATGAAGAGCTATTTGAAACTGTTATTAATGGGCCCAACATTCCAACAAAGCTTGCACCAACTCCAGACAATCCAAACAGAGTTCAAATCTAGGTCAAAATAGAATGGACTGACAACAAAAAGAAAGATGTCCAACTAGACAAAAAGGCCAAGAACATTTTGTTCCAGTCTTTAGAAGATGATCTATTCGAGAATGTGGTCAACAACAAAACTGCCAAGGAAGTCTGGGAAGCATTGCTCATTAATCACGAAGGAACTAAAGAAGTCAGAGAAATTAAGCAATCTCTTCTGACTCAATAATATGAAATGTTCCAGGAGAAAATGTCACTTCCACTAATGAAAATTCAATGTACTGCTCAATTCTCTTCAAGCTTTTTGAAAGATCTATCCAAACAAAGATCTGATTATAAAATTCATGAGAGCTTTACCAAGCAAGTGGGATGCCAAAACCACTGCTATCAGAGAATCTCCATGAAATGATTGTTCAACAATTCAATGGCAACCTTCTTACCTACGAACTGGAGTTGACCCAAAGGGCAGAGACTTTATCTGAATGAAGAAATAAGGACAAAGGAGTTTCTCTTAAAGCAACAGAAACCATCTCCAAAGCTCATGTTGAAAATGATTCTGACTCTAAGGAAGATGATGACAAGGATATTGCAATGCTGGTAAGAAAACTGAAAAGGTTCATGCGTAAAGGCAGAAGCAGCAAACCTAAGAAATTCAACAACAACAACAGCCAGGAGCAGATCAATGACCTATGCTACAACTGCAAGAAGCCTAGCCATTTTATTACAAACTGCAACAAACCTCTTAGAGAAGAGCTCAAGAGGAGAATAAATCCAAAGAAGGAATTCAAAGGCAACAAAAGGCTCCAAAAGAAAGACAAAGGTCTTGTAGCCGGAGGATCATGGAGTGACTCAGACAATGACACATTTAATCCAGAGTCTTGAGATGATGAAGATCCTCAAGTAGAAAATCTATGTCTAATGGCCAAAAAAATAAAGGACAAGAAAAGTACTAACCATCATGAAGTAAGTATCGATGAGGTATTCGACATAAACTCTCCTAATGTAGACATTGATGATTTAAGAACTTCACTATATGGCATAACAACTGATCTACATTAATACATGAAATGGTTCAGAGTTTTGTCTAAAGATTATTCTCTTCTTCAAAAAGAGAAAGAGAAAGTTGAAGAAGAACTGAAAAAAACTCTTCTAAGTGCTTTATCTCCAAATTTGAGGCTGCGAATAAACTCTTAAGACATACCAATGAACTTAATGCAAAAAGACAGTCAAATCTAACCTCTAAGATTGAGGAACTAGAAAAGATAATCTATTGTGGAATAGATCTTCTTTATCCATGGACTCCCTGATCTCGAGTCAAAGAAGTGCTTCTGATAGAACAGGTTTAGGTTTTGGGGAATCTACCTCAGTACCATATGTGGAAAAAGTAAAGGAAACTAACATTAGTAGTGCTTCAAATTTCAATAGAGGCATTACATTTATGAAATCCTCACAGAAGGAAGAACCAGTCCATCCATGTTCTTCTGATCAAATCCATGTTTTAAGACATAACTGATCCCATGCTGACCTAGGGTTCAAAAAAGAGAAGAGTAACTTAGTCACTACTCTCCAACCTCGAAGGATCGTCTAGTCGAGTAAAATCAACTCCACGAACCAGCTAGGAAGGAATAGTAGAGTTAAGTTTCACTCTTCACAAATCATGAATCATAAGGATACATGGAAAAAGAAGAATCAATATAAATGAAAGACTACCAAGAATTCACATAAGTCTAAATGGAGAAAGAATTCACACACATACACACACACACACACTCAAGCATGCATCATGCTTGATGTTTTGTATGTGATAGATATGTTTATAAGGCTACAATATGTTACAATAATCCTCTGCATGTTAAACCCAAAGTCAAGCAGATTTGGGTCCCCAAGGGTACTAACAAGGTAGGACCCATGCAAGTATGGGTACCAAAATGAGAGTTTAACCTCACTGCAGGAACAAAGCTCCACTTGGTATCTGAACAATGGATGCTCATGACACATGACTAGAAACAAAGCTCTCTTGTCTAACTTCATAGAAAAGGAAGGTCCAACTGTCATCTTTGGAGATACTAACTCTGACAAGACGAAAGGATATAGCTCAACAGGAAATGTTGCAGTGTCCTTCAACAAAGTAACCTATATGGAAGGGCTGAAGTATAATTTCCTGAGCATAAGTCAACTATGCGATAAGGGTCGTCAAGTCACCTTCCTCAACAATCAGTGTCAAGTCAGAGATCTGAAGACCTCCTCTATAAAGCTGACCGGAATAAGAGAAGGGAACGTCTACACTGTTAATCTTGATCAACTAAGTTCTGAATAGACAATATGCTTTCTTGCTAAAGCCTCTAAAGAGATGAGCTGGCTATGGCATAGAAGGTTATCTCATCTCAACTTCAAGAGTATGTCAAAACTGGCCTCTAAAGATCTAGTGGTAGGTTTACCTAAGCTCATCTTCGTCAAAGAAAGGCCATGCAATGCCTGTTAGCTTGGAAAGTAGACTAAGATCTCCTGTACAGGCAAGAATATCAACTCAATTGATAAGCCACTATATTTACTTCACATGGATCAATTTGGGCTAATTCCTATTACAAGACTTGGAAGGAAGAGGTACTCATTGGTCGTAGTGGATGACTACACCAGATTTGTATGGGTATTCTTTCTAAACTCTAAAGATGAAACATACTCTCAACTCATTAAGATGTTCAAGTTAGTAATGAACGAAAAAGGAGAAAAGATCAAGGCTATAAGCAGTGATCATGGAAGAGAATTCGACTTCTCTAAGTTGGATCAGTTTTGCACAGACAATGGCATCAGCCACAACTTCTCAGCTCCACAAACTCCTCAGCAAAATGAAGTAGCTAAAAGAAAGAACAAAACGTTGATTAAAGCTAGAAGGACTCTACTAGCAACAGCTCGTCTGCTTGAATACTTTTGGGCAGAAGCTGTCAACATTGTGTGCTACACTTAAAACAGGTCTCTTATTCACACTACATTAAAGAAGACTCCCTACGAGCTGTGGAGAGGAAGAAAGCCAAATGTCAATTATTTCCATATGTTTGTTTGTGCATGCAACATTCTCAATAATGGAAAATAATATCTGACTAAATTTCATCTCATGTCAGACGAAGGAATCTTTCTTGGATATGCCATAGACAGCAAGGCCTATTGGGTGTTCAACAAGAAGATGCTAAGTGTTGAAGTCTCGATTCACATCATCTTCGATGAAATAAACTTGGACAAATCTGTGCCTCAAGACACCACGATTGATGACTCAGACACTACGAATGAGGCAGTTGAACTTAACACCATGATCGCAGTCCAAGAAGATGAAATTGTCAAACATGGAGAAGAGATCGTAGAGAGAGCTACACCAGACGACGAGCCTCTACAGTAAGAGGTAGAGGCGAGGCAGAGGCAGAGGTTGATCTTGAAGAATTCAGACAAGAAGGAACCAGAACAAATGTTCCAACAGGGAACAGATGGACAAGAGATCACACTCAAGACTTGATCATTGGAGATCTAAATGATAAAGTCAAGACGAGATCTGCCACCCAGAATGAGTGTTTATAACTGAGCTTTCTGTCCCAAATGGAACCCAGGAAGATAGAAGATGCTATGGAAGATTTAAGTTGGATAGAAGCCATGTAAGAGGAACTAAATCAGTTTAAAAGAAGCAAAGTTTAGAGATTAGTTCCTAGACCAAGAGGTCACCCAATTATTGGCACCAAATGGGTCTTTAGAAACAAAATGGATGAAGATGGGGTAATCACAAGGAACAAGGTAAGACTAGTTACCAAAGGTTATTCTCAAGAAGAAGGCATCAACTACGATAAAATCTTCGCACCGTTGCCAGACTAGAAGCAATAAGGATATTCCTTGCCTTTGCTGCCCACATGAAGTTCAAAGTCTTCCAGATGGATGTCAAGAGTGCATTTCTGAATGTTAAACTTGAAAAAGGAAGTATATATGGATCAACCTCCAGGTTTCATCAATCTAACTCTCTCTAATTACATCTATAGATTAGACAAAGCCTTATATGGACTTAAACAAGCACCTAGAGCATGGTATGAAACACTAACTAACTTTCTTATTGAAAATTGTTTCACTAGAGGTAGAGTAGATACCACATTATTTCTTAGGAAGCACAAAAATAAAGTCTCATTAGTTCAGATATATGTAGATGATATCATTTTTGGTTCTACTAATGAAAATCTGTGCAAGAGATTTGCCAAGCTTATGAAGAGCAAGTTCGAAATGAGTATGATGGGTGAGCTAAATTTCTTCCTTGGACTATATGTGAAGCAGGCTGTTGAAGGTATCTTCATTAACCAAGCCAAATACATTAACGACTTACTCAAGAAGTATGGCATGGAATCAGCTTCTCCCATGAAATCACCAATTTCCCTAGCAACTAAGCTTGACAAAGATAAGAAAGGTAAACGTATTGATATTAATTAAAACAGAGGTATGATAGGTTCTCTTCTGTATTTAACTGCCAGTAGACCATAAATAATGTTTGCAAGTGCTAGATTTCAAGCTAATCCTAAGGAAGCACACTTAACTGCTGTAAAGAGAATTTTCAGGTATCTCAAATGCACACCTCACTTGGGACTTTGGTATCCCAAGGAGTCCTCCTTTGAACTGACAGGATATAAAGATGGTGATTTTGTAAGCTGCAAGATCGATAGAAAAAGTACCAGTGGCACTTGTCAGTTGCTAGGAAACAGACTTGTGTCCTGGTTTAGTAAGAAGCAAAACTCAGTATCTACCTCAATAACAGAAGTTGAATACATTGCTGCTAGCAGCTGTAGTGCTCAAATCTTATTTCAAGTTTATACCTGTTCATTGTGATAACACAAGTGCCATAACAATAACACATAATCCTGGCATGCATTCTAGGATGAAGCATATAAAAATAAGATATCATTTTATTAGGGATCATGTTCAAAATGGAACTATATCTTTAAAATACATCCATATTGAAAATTAACTTGCTGATGTCTTTACAAAAACTTTAGATGAATCCAAATTTAATAAATTGATAAGTGGGTTGGGTACGCTAAATCTGTAACCATAAACTCTATGCTCTAGTTTGTGCTAACCATGTAGATAAACAGACTATGTTAAAATCATAGAGATGACTAAAGAGAAACCAAGATCATAGAGCAGTCTCGATATGGCAGAGAATCACCCTATGATGATATCATTCCCATCAAATCTAAGAAACCCTTCTGATAAGAGCCTCAGGGACAAACCTGACTCTTAGTCTCAGTCTAAGAGGTTGTGTAAGACCCCAACTTTTATGAATAAAGATTACTTTTTCTCGAAATATATTTTAGAATATTATGGTGTGGATTTGATATAATGTTATAGTTGTGGGTAATATTTACAAATTTTGCAAAGTAAGCAAGTGGTTATAAAATATTCAATTGGTCGGGGAATATTCTTTTTGTCGGGAAATATTCGTACGATGACACAATCATTGGTGGACCCCACAACAGAAGTATTGTCGTAGTTAGAAATTGATAGAATTATCTTATTATAAAAATAACGACGAAAGTGTTACCGTTAAAATTGTTGAACTACCCGATAGTAAAAGTACAGTAATACGCGTGGTTGCATAGTAGCACACTGTATTGATTATTGATGCTTACGTAAGAAGTCACTCAATTATACTTAATTATTGCTACAGTAATTGCTGCATCATATCTCTCATATTATTGATTCAATTATTGTCAGAGTATCATCTGCATAATATGTTATATTATTAAATCAATAATTGAGACGGCAAAGTTATTCATATTATTATTTGCAATATTGACAATGTCTAGAAGTTCTGTCAAGGAGAGGTTTGGTCACCTAATTGAGCGCCAATAAGGAGTAATCCTTATCGGAAAGCCCCATCTTTCCTGGGAACGACCTGGTTGTTAAATATTATGAATTATAATATTAATGATAATAAGTTCGTGTTGATTAAAGATGAAATTGATAGTTCCATTGTGTTGGAATTATTAGTGTTAGTGAAAATTGACATTTATTTCGATAATAATTAATGTCCGGAGGTTATATTGACCAATCAGGTAATTAACTGGATAAATGAGCAATTAATTTATATTGATTCACATGATTATAACTATTTGTTCATATGTGTGTAATATTGATTCAAATTCATTTACTATTAGGGGAGATGGTGTAAGATTGATAATACTTGCATGACTAAGTTAAAAATGGAGGTATAGATGGAGGTACTATACTATAATTCGTATTTTCATATGTCTAGAACTATTGAGTCACATGATTTACTATTGATTCACATGATTTACTATTAGGGGAGGTGGTGCAAGTTTGATAATACTTGTAGGACTAAATTAAAAATGAAGAAAAAGAGGGAGGTATTATACTATAATATTTTGAGCCCCAAATTGTGCAATTATGGAAACTATATTTTCCTATAAATAGAAGCTCATTCCTTTATTACTTTTCACCAATTCACTAAAGCTATAGAGCAATTATTATAGAGAGAAATTATAGAGAGAAAGAAGAAGAGAAGTTTGCTACCTTACTATTCCAGTATCCAGTATTCTTTTGAGGTAAGGGGTATTATTTCTTTCATTTTCATGAAGAGAGCTATTGTTATTCCATTCCTTACTATTATGTTGGAATAATTTGTCTATGCGAAGTACCGCATACATGGTGAAATTCTTCTATTATTCCATTCTTTATTATTCTGTTGGAATATCCTGTCTGTGTAGTATTACGCATGATCTGGTTCCACTATTTATTATTCTGTTGGAATAACCTGTCTATGCGAAGTACCGCATCCATGGTGAAATTCTTCTGTTATTCCATTCATTATTATTCTGTTGGAATATCCTGTCTGTGCGTATTACGCATGTCCAGGTCCCATTATTTATTATTCTGTTGGAATAACCTGTCTGTGCGGTCTATCACATGCCTGGGGAATTCTGTTGTTATTCCATTCTTTATTATTCTGTTGGAATATCTTGTCTATGCGGATTTCGCATGACCTAGTTCCATTCTTTATTATCATGTTGAGAATAACACATGCATGCGATTACATCGCATGCATGGTGAATTCTTCTGTTATTCCATTCTTTATTATTCTATTGGAATAACCTGTCTATGTGGATTACCACATGCATGGTGAATGATCCTTTGTATTAATTCCTTATTAATATGTGGAAATGATCTGTCTACGTGGATTATCGCATGGCGGACGAAAATCCATTTACAGGTTCATCTATTCTATTATACTCAGTTGGTTAAAGTTTTGGCTTCTAAACTCCATGAAATTAGTAGAATATCCTTAATATTTGTGCTTCATCTAGTATCTTTCCATGGAAATATTCTTCTGAGCATTCTTGAATTTTACTCCACAAAGTAGTATCATGTTGACAATTTGGACGTTTTTGAGTTCAAGATAAATTAACTTATAAATCTTTAAAATTTAATTTTTGAACTTGTTTTATTGAATTATTATGTCATTGTCATCATCCTCATGTTTATATTATGTTGAAAGTCATCTGTGGCCTGTAGTACATTGATGGACAGTTATGGGTATGATTATGACCAAGGATTATTCGGTATAGTCATGACCATTGATGAAAACACGAATATCCTTGGCCAGTAGTGCATGGATAATTTGTGGCCGTGATACTAATGAATTTCCTTGGTCGTAGTGCAGGCATGGCGTGGTTTATTTAATAAGCTGAGTCTCAGCGATAAAAGTGATGAAAAACCTTTTAAATCATAGAAGATAGTAGATTTTATTCTCTACTTGACTCTTCAAATGGATTGCTTTTTCCGCTGCAGTTAAACTTGATATTTGTTATATTGTATCAGTTTAAAATTGTTGAAGGCTAACAATAATTTATTCTGCATTATCTTAGGCATAATATTTCTTACTGGGCTAGTTGAGCTCACCCTTTTGCTTTCATTGTTCTCTTCAGGAAATGAGAACGTAGCAGGGACTAGTCAGGGAACGGAGTGACCATCTAGATGATAGCATTAGTAGTCCTCACTATTCTATGAAATAGTGTGATAATAAATGTATTGAGGACTTATTTTGAGTTTGAATACTGTCTAGAAAACAATATTTGTATTAAAACTCATAACTCATGTTGTATATTTAAGATTATATTTGTATTCTGTACCATGTATTTGGTGACTCAGAATAGGTGATGTATACCTATTTTGGGGGCGTCACAGTTGGTATCAAAGCTTAGGGATATGATCCCTGGCTGAGATATGAGATAAGAACTAGGAGGGGAGAGACGGGGAATTCCTTCGCTAGTATGACATACCTAAGTTTATTTGGTATTTAATTGGTCGGTCAGAGTATAGGGATAATAAGTGATATGTCAATGAACCCCTATTTTGTGATAGTGTTTGAAAATGGCATCTGAAAATGTTGAGATCAACAATGAAGCACATGAGACCGTTAAGTCACCAACGATCAATACCCAAGATAATGTGCAACAGGAAGACAATAATCCTCAAGTAAATAATAACACCGATGAAATGGTGAACGATGGGATGTTTAGAGGCTTTATGCAATTCATGCAACATCATGCGAGAGCGACTCCTGTTCAAAATGCAGGTGGAAACAATGGCAACCCACGGTCAGTCACCGCTAAGCAGTTCAAGGAGCCGACCACCGTAGTTTTTGGGAAAGCCAGAACCACTTAAGGCAGAGACGTGGTTAAAGTAGATCACTAAGATATTTGATGTCTTGGGATGCTCCGAGGAGCAAAAGGTTCCCTTTGCCACCTTTATGTTGCGTGAAGAGGCAGATTACTGATGGAAATCTATAAAACGTACCCAGCCTGACGCACTCAATATGTCTTGAAAGAAGTTCCAAGAGTTGTTCAACGACAAGTACTTTCCCGAAAGTATTCGTCACATGAAAGAGGTGGAATTCATCAAGCTTCATCAAACCAATATGACCGTATCGTAGTACGAAGCTAATTTTACCGAGTTATCCTGGTTTGCATCCCATTTGGTCGATAATGAGGAGCGAATGACATGAATTTTTCTAAGAGGTTTGAAACCCGATATACGTAAATACCTCATTTCTCACAAACTTTATTTATATTCAGATGTTGTGAATAGGGCTCAGTTATTGGAGCGCGATAATGAGTCAGCACAACCAAAAGGCAACGACCAACAACACGATAATAATCGTACCGATGGCAATGACCATCGGAACAATGATAACCATTGTGGGGAAAATTATCATGCCAAGAATGGTAACCACTTCGGTGGTAATCATGGCCAAGATAATAGGAGTGGAAATTTCAAGAGGAGAAGGTTCAACAACGATGGAAAGACAGCAGCACCAACACCCGTTTTCAGGGAAGGAGAACGACCACCAATTGTATGCTTCAAATGCGGAGGGGAGGGACATATCAGTCCAAACTGCGTGATGCAGTCCAAAGCATGTTACAATTGTGGAAAAGAAGGTCACCTAGCCCGATTTTGTCATGCACCAAAGTTAAGTCCAGCTGGGACGGTGGCACCAAAGGCGGATACGGACAAAACAAAGTCGGTGGTTTCAGGAAGAGCATTTTTCGTGACTTCTCAAAAAGCGAGTAACCCAAATGAATTTAGCACGGGTTAGTTAATTATAAATTCTTGCAAAGTCTATACCTTATTAGATACCGGTTCTACCCATTCTTTTATCTCTCTTGCTTGCGCTCAACGGTTAAATTTGACCCCTGAGAAGTTAGACTTTGACTTATTGGTTGAAATTTCGTTAGTAGAAACTTTTTTTACCTCCACTATTTATAAATCTTGTTTGATTCAAATCGGTACCCTCACGTTACCTGCTGATCTTATCTCTTTGAAAATACTTGCCTTTGATGCGATTTTAGGAATCGATTGGTTAACTACTCATCATGCTTTTTGTAAGGTTTTATCTTTCATATTCCTAACCAACCTATTTTGCGAATTCAAGCAACCAATCCACTAAAGTCAATAATTGTCATATCAAGCCATAAGTAAAGAGCCCTAATCCTTTCGTTGTTGACTTCCTTGTGTGGAATGCACCGAAGCCAGACTTTCTGTAGGCGACGTCGTGAATGATGATGGCAAGTTGATAGGTATCAATGTGTCATGTTATCCAAGTCTTGGATGAGAGTCACAGTTTTGAATGATATTTCAATTGTTAATAAATTTCCTGACGTATTCTTGAAGACTTCTTAGCCTACCCCTAGAGCGTGAAATCAAATTTTGTATTGACCCCAATACAAAACCCATTTCTAAAACCCTTAAATATTTCTTCAACCAAAATAAATGTATCATACACTAAGGACGTTGGCTCGAGCTGTTGAAGATTACAACCATACCATTCAATATTATCGTGGAAAAAGCGAATGTGGTAGCTAATGTATTGAGTAGAAGATCGTATGCGTTTACGAGTGCGACGTTATTAACACAAAAACACATTTCGTATAACTTACAAATGATGAAGATAGAGTTAAAGACTCTAGGGACCCATGTGGTGATATCAACTATATGAGTAGAATCGACTTTACTCGATAAAGTTAAAGGCCGCTAAAGCTACACACCCGGAGTTGATGAATGTGAAGAAGAAGGTTCAAGAAGGCGTTATCTCAACCCTTGATTTTATTGGTCTATTTGAAATCCTCGATGGAGTAGGAACTGTGGCCTATAGACTCGTTTACCACCAAGTATATCACATGTTCATAACATTTTTCACGTATCGATGTTATGTAAATATGTGGATGACTCGAACCACATTATTGAATTAGAACTAGACGAGATAGCAGAAGATTTAACGTATGATGAGATCCGTTAGAAGGATTATATTTGACACTCAAAGGTTATACCTCATGAGTTGGAATATGAAATGAAGTCAAGGTATCTTCACCTCTTCGGCATATCAAGTACGTACGTAAATTTTGAGGGCAAAATTTCATAAGGAGGGGAGATTGTTAGACCCCAAATTTTATGAATAAAGATTTAAATTTCTCAAAAATATTTTTTTGAATATTATGGTGTGGATTTGAGATAATGTTATAGTTGTGGGTAATATTTACAAATTTTGTAAAGTAAGCAAGTGGTTATAAAATATTCGATTGGTCAGGGAATATTCTTTTTGTCGGGGAATATCCGTACGACGACACAATCATTGGTGGACCCCACAACGGAAGTATTGTCGTAGTTAGAAAATGACAGAATTATCTTATTATAAAAATAACGGCGAAAGTGTTACCGTTAAAACAATTGAACTACCCGGTAGTAAAAGTACAGTAATACGCGTGGTTGCATAGTAGCACACGGTATTGATTATTGATGCTTACGTAAGAAGTCACTTAGTTATACTTAATTATTGCTACAGTAATTGTTGCATCATATCTCTCATATTATTTATTCAATTATTGTCACAGTATCATCTACATAATATGTTATATTATTAAATCAATAATTGAGACGGTAAAGTTATTCATATTATTATTTGCAATATTGACAATGTCTAGAAGTTCTGTCCAGGAGAGGTTTGGTCACCTAATTGCGCGCCAATAAAGAGTAATCCTTATCGGAAAGCCCCCTCTTTCCTAGGAACGACCTGGTTGTTAAATATTATGAATTATAATAATAATGATAATAAGTTCGTGTTGATTAAAGATGAAATTGATAGTTCCATTGTGTTGGAATTATTATTGTTAGTGAAAATTAACATTTATTTCGATAATAATTAATGTCTGAAGGTTATATTGACCAATCGAGTAATTAACCGGATAAATGAGCAATTAATTTCTATTGATTCACATGATTATAAGTATTTGTTCACATGTGTGTACTATTGATTCACATTCATTTACTATTAAGGGAGATGGTACAAGATTGATAATACTTGCATGACTAAGTTAAAAATGTAGGTATAGATGGAGGTACTATAATGTAATTCATATTTTCATATGTCTAGAACTATTGAGTCACATGATTTACTATTGATTCACATGATTTACTATTAGGGGAGGTGGTGCAAGTTTGATAATACTTGCAGGACTAAATTAAATATGAATAAAAAGAGGGAGGTATTATACTGTAATATTTTGAGCCCCAAATAGTGCAATTATGGAAACTATATTTTTCTATAAATAGAAGCTCATTCCTTCATTATTTTTCACCAATCCACTAAAGCTATAAAACAATTATTATGGAGAAAAATTATAGAGAGAAAGAAGAAGAGAAGTCTGCTACCTCACTATTCCAGTATCCAATCTTCTTTTGAGGTAAGGGGTATTTTTCTTTCATTTTCATGAAGAGAGCTATTGTTATTCCATTCCATATTATTATGTTAGAATAACCTGTCTATGCGAAGTACCGCATACATGGTGAAATACTTCTATTATTCCATTCTTTATTATTCCAACAGAATAATAAAGAATGGAACCAGGTCATGCGTAAACCATACAGACAGGATATTCCAACAGAATAATGAAGAATGGAACCAATTCATATGTAAACCGCACAGACAGGATATTCCAACAGAATAATAAAGAATGGAATAACAACAGAATTCACCAGGCATGCTATAAACCGCCCAGACAGGTTATTCCAACAAAATAATAAAGAATGGAATAATAGAAGAATTTCACCATATATGCGATACTTCACATAGACAGGTTATTCCAATATAATAATAAAGAATGGAATAACAACTCTTACGAGTATTGAAAGAAAATAACTCTCTTCATGAATACGAAAGAATAATACCCCTTACCGTAGAATGAAACTAGATACTAGAGTAGAGAGGTAGCAGACTTCTCTTCTTCTTTTTCTCTATAATTTTCTCAATAATAATTGCTCTAAAGCTTTAGTGAATTGGTGAGAAATGAAGGAAGAATGATCTTCTATTTATAGGAAAATATAGTTTCGATAATTGCACATTTTGGGGCTCGAAATATTACAGTACAATACCTTCAACTTTTCTTACATTTTTAATTTAGTCCTGCAAGTATTATCAAACTTGCACCACCTCCCCTAATAGTAAATAATGTGAATCAATAGTTCAATCATGTGAATTAATAGTTATAATCATGTGAAAATACGAATTACAGTGTAGTACCTCCATCTATACCTCCATTTTTAACTTAGTCATGCAAGTATTATCAATCTTGCACCAACTTCCCTAATAGTACAAGAATGTGATTCAATAGTACACACTTGTGAATAAATAGTTATAATCATTTGAATTAATAGCAATTAATTGCTCGTTTATCCGGTTAATTACCCGACTGGTCAGTAAAACTTCCAGACATCAATTAATATCAAAATAAATGTAGATTTCCACTAACACTAATAATTCCAACACAATAAAACTATTAATTTCATCTTTAATCAACACAATCTTATTCATCATTAATATTATAATTCATAATATTTAACAACCAGGTCGTTCTCAGGAAAGACAGGGATTTCCGATAAGGATTTCTCCTTATTGGCGCACAATTAGGTGACTAAACCTCTCCTTGACAGAACTTCTAGACATTGTCAATATTGCAAATAATAATATGAATTGTGACGCCCCCAAATTCGGGTATCTTCCAACTTGACATTTGGTGCTTCACTGTACTAACATACATACAATCATTCCATTGAAATATAACAAAATGATTATAATTACTATCTTCTTATTACAATCAAAGTATAATCCTTCCCAAGTTCATAAACCGGTTACATCGTTCATTGTTCATAATGTATAATACATACAAACTTACTAAACTATTACACAATGCCTAAGCATCCATCTTAGCTTTGCTCTTATCTCTCTTGGCATTTATAGTACGTTCATCTTTAACTGCAGTTATATAATTCACGCAAGAAGTGAGCATGACAGCTCAGCAAGTTTAATCAAGGATAACAGTAATACCATATTTGTGAATTATATAACAATTCCGACATAACTGAACAATAGTTATGAAGTATTACGAATCAATAATACTTTAACATTTCATAACATCAATTCCCAAAGTATAGAATAGATTAGGAATTCTGAGCCGATTGATAAACCATGAATAGTAACTTTCAGTTTTCATACTTGAAAAGGAGTCCACAAAGACTACTACTAGTTCATCCAGATAACTAACTTACGAGCACTTCTAGGTGATCGACTTATAGTACTCTATGTTAATCAACACTCATTCATTAAACGTATTTACGTTTAATATTTTTGGCAAACTCGCGTGCCCATCGAATAATCGATGAAAAATACTTTTGTTTGTTCATAGACAAACCTTACCTTCACGCCCGTACCAATTACTTGGCATAGGATACCGTTAACATTTCTATATAGAATGATATGAATAATAATCAATTTATATATTACAAATAGTCTAGCCGAGTTAAAATTTGGCATCGACCCTTTCTTTAAAACAAGTCTTGCAATTCAGTTCAACGAATCACATAAAACTTGGCTAACTTAAAAGTTAGACAAGCGTTAAGAAAACTTTCCTTTCAGCATCTTCAAATAACTTACTCGACTGACCACAGCCTTTACAGAATCTACATGATATATTCAAATAGGACATTGTAATTAGCTAACAAATAAATATTTCTACCAACTTCTTTCTCTTCTATGTCTTAGTTAACTTAATAACTTTATTAAAGTCAACATGACTTATTACCCTACGTCCCGGTATATTACTCAACTGACGTTATTAACCGAACTCGAACATCGTTGATAAAGTACCAACTTTGTTCATCATTCTTAATTTGTTAACATGCATTCAATTCTTAAGTTCAATACCATATACCTTAGTATAGGTAGTATATGAATAGCTTTATTACACTTATGAAGTGTACAAACATTACCCCTATAGGTCCTTGAACAATTGAAGTTCAAAACCTAAGTCAATATCCAAAGCCTAACACTCGCGCTGCGGCGCGACCATCCTAGTACTAGACTGGCGCTGCGGCACCTAACAGTGGCGTTGTGGCGTTATTTACCAGTACCCAACTTTACTATGCCGACATGACTGCTTGCATTTTTTACACTACGTCTGGCGGCCGCTATTTCTGAACCTCGATATCGAAACTTCAACATTTTTGAAAATTTTTGTGAAATTCCCGGGGTCATAACTTCTTCGTTATAAGACCGATTTGGTCCGTTCAAAAGCTTACACGTCATAAATGACATACTCTACGCGTTCATATAAGAATTTAACACTTTCAAATTCAATAACTCAAAATTCACTATTGAGTTCCATTTCTAGACGTTCGTAAACGTTAATGAGCGTTCAATGCTCGTTTTCTTCGTTTTAAGTCGGAATCCGACGATTCTCGAACCCACAAGTCTTAATTACCCTATCTCATGTGTTGACATTGAAAAATAATGATTTCAAGTCTCACGTCAACTTTCGACCTCCAATCCGGAATTTCAACGTTTTCAATGTTTGACGTCTAATTACGTAAAATTCGTCATAACTTCGTTACTAAGGTTTTCTAAGACAAATAACATGGAATACTCCATGGTTTTTATATCTACATCCTAACCAAGCAAGATGCATATATAACGTATTGATGGAGTTCAATCGTTTAAAAAACAATCGATCTCAACAACCAATATTTTCATGGTTCAAAACTATATTAAACCTTATGATTCTTATAATCTCATGACTTATAGAGATTGAATCTATCGTAAGTCATCTTTAATCCACTATACAAGACATATATCACCCATTTTATGATCCTCCAAGATAAAAAAAATCAAAAGAGATGAAAATGAAAGATAAGGATTATTACCTCAAGAACTCTTATGAATCTCTTGAAAACTCTAAGTCCAATCTTCCAAAATATATGTTGTGTGTAGTCTAGCTCTCTTTCTCTGTCAAATAATCTAGGTTAGGCAATTGAAAAACTCTCAAATGGCCAACCTTGCCTTCTTATTTATAGGAAACTAGAATGGAGGGCAATATGGACATTACATTCCCCACCTCCTTACTATTCACACTTGGTTACCAAGTAAAATGCTTGGTGACCAAGCATTATTCTTGGCTTGCACACCAAGGTGGCCGGCCCACCCATTTCCATGGGTCATCCCATGGGTTGCCCCATGGGTTTTACCCATTAAGTGTCCCACCGGTTCGATCCACGGTTTGGTTTTCGTGAATTGGGTTTAACTAAATTAACATTGAGCCTTGACTTGACTTAACCCATTAATCCCTTGGGCTTGCTCATTCAAATAATTGGGCTAATTATAAACCAACTCAAATGAATTAACATTAAGACTTTACTTAATTCTATAATACGAATCGTATTCTATACATACAATTCACGTATTCTCTCCGTATACCACTCGTAAAATAATCATATTGTACTTCGTATTTACTCGTCGTATTATACATAGATACTAAATAGTACCATAGTTGTATAACACTCGCTTTAATTATAACGCAAATCCCTTTATGCATTTCATTTCCTTCTCGAAAATCAATATACTCAACCCTTAGGTTTTAAGTCCGCAGGCAAAAATTTCATTTTCCATAAATGAAATATTATCAGATATTTCATCTTATCTCGATATTCTATCATTAAGCATTTCTCGGAATTTCAAAATAATTCTCCGAACAGAAACGGATGAATATTGTTTTTACGGAAATTTCTCGGAAAACATTTATTTTCGTCTTGGAATTTCCGAACAATTAATTCTAGCACATAGCCAGATTACTAACCATATAAACACATTCTAGGTCATAGAACGACCTTCACATAACTTACTCACATAATAAATCAATTAAATTCATTTAATTCACATAATCAAATAAAAATTTAATTGTCATAAAAATCCAATTTTCTCGGGTGTTACATTCTCTCCCCCTTATAAAGATTCTGTCCCCAGAATCTTAGCTTATAATTACAAAAACAAATGAGGAAAATCTTCCTTCATTTTACTCTCGAGCTCCCACGTTGCTTCTTCAGTATTGTGGTTTCTCCATAACACCTTCACTAAAGGTATTACCTTATTTCTTAAAACTTGTTCCTTCCTATCATTAATTTGAACTGGAAGTTCCTCGTAGGACATGACTTTTTCTATTTGGATAGATTCATATTCTATCACGTGTTTATAGTTCGGTTTATAAGGACACAACACTGACACATGAAACACATTATCAATGCGTTCCATCTCCTGAGGTAAGGCTACTTCATAAGCCACCTCTCCTACCCTTCTTAAAATCTCAAAAGGTCCTACAAACCTTGGACTTAACTTCCCCTTCTTTCCAAAACGTATCTTTCCCTTCCAAGGTAATACTTTCAGAAAGACAAAAGATCCAACATCGAATTCTCTCTTTTCTCTGTGTGGATCTGCATACTTCTTTTGCCTATCTTGAGCAGCAACTAATCGAGTACGTATAAATTTCACCATGTCCGCCGTCTGCTGTACCATCTCAGGTCCCAACATCCGACGTTCACCACCTCATCCCAACACAATGAAGTTTGACATTTCCTTCCATACAACTCTTCGTAAGGTAGCATGCCTATACTAGCGTGAAAACTATTGTTGTACAAAAATTCCACCAATGGTATATATTCGTCCTAACTCCCTTTGAAATCCATAACTCAAGATCTTAACATATCTTCAAGCGTTTGAATTTTCTGTTCACTCTGACCATCCATCTGAGGATGATACGCCGTACTCAATCTTAACTGCGTTCCCATTTGCTCTTGCAAACTTCTCCAAAAGTTCGATGTGAATCGTGAATCATGATCTGACACAATCGAAACATGTACTCCATTTCTGAAAATAATTTCCTTGACATACAGCTTAGCTAACTGATCTAGGTTATACCTAACTCCTATTGGTAGAAAATGAGCCGATTTTGTCAATCGATCCACTATCACCCAAATAGCATCGTATCCTTTTCTTGTTGTTGGAAGTCCCACCACAAAGTCCATTGTGATGTGCTCCCACTTCCACTCTGGAATTTCTAACGATTGCAACAACCCGCTAGGTCGTTGGTGTTCAGCCTTAAATTTTTGACAAGTTAAGCACCTACTAACGTATTCCGATATCTCCCTCTTCATGTTTGGCCACCAAAAGTTCTGACGAAGGTCTTGATACATCTTCGTGCTACAGGGATGTATCGAGTACCTCGAACTATGAGCCTCTATCATTATTTCCTCCTTTAATTCGGGATCATTTGGAACCCAAATTCTCCCTTCAAAATGAAGTAATCCCTCCTTATCGAGGTTATACCTAGTCTTCTCTTCATCTTCTACCCTCTTCTTCATCTGCTTGCATTCCTCGTTGCTCGATTGTAATCCCCTAACCCGCTCCACTATGTAATTACTATCTTCTTATTACAATCAAAATATAATCCTTCCCAGGTTCATAAACCGGTTACATCGTTCATTGTTCATAATGTATAATACATACAAACTTACTAAACTATTACACAATGCCTAAGCATCCATCTTAGCTTTGCCCTTATCTCTCTTGGCATTTATAGTACGTTCATCTTTAACTGCGGTTATATAATTCACGCAAGAAGTGAGTATGACAATATTTCGAAGAAGTTTAATCAAGGATAACGATAATACCACATTCGTGAATTATATAACAATTCGACATAATCGAACAATAGTTATGAAGTATTACGAATCAATAATACTTTAACGATTCATAACATCAATTCCCAAAGTATAGAATAGATTAGGAATTACGAACCGATCGATAGACCATGAACAAAGTAACTTTCGGTTTTCATACTTGAAAAGGAGTCCACAAAGACTACTAAAGTCGTTCATCCAAGCATAACTTACGAGTACTTCTAGGTGATCACCTATAGTACTCTATGTTAATCAACACTCATTCATTAAACGTATTTACGTTTAATATTTTTAACAACTCAGCGTGCCCATCGAATAATCGATGAAAAATACTTTTGATTATTCATAGACAAACCTTACCTTCAGGTCCGTACCAATTACTTGGAATAGGATAGCGTTAACATTTCTATATAGAATGATATGAATAATAATCAATCTATATATTACGAATAGTCTAGCCGAGTTAAAATTTGGTATCGACCCTTTCTTTAAAATAAGTCTTGTAATTCAGTTCAATGAATCACATAAAACTTGGCTAACATAAAAGTTAGACAAGCGTTAAGAAAACTTGCCTTTCAGCGTCTTCAAATAACTTACTCGACTGACCATAGCCTTTACAGAATCTACATGATATATTCACATAGGACACTGTAATTAGCTAACAAATAAATATTTCTACCAACTTCTTTCTCTTCTATGTTTTAGTTAACTTAATAACTTTATTAAAGTCAACAAGACTTATTACTCTACGTCCCGGTTTATTACTCAACTGACGTTATTAACCGAACTCGAACATCGTTGATAAAGTACCAACTTTGTTCATCATTCTTAATTTGTTAACATGCATTCAATTCCTAAGTTCAATACCATATACCTTAGTATAGGTAGTATATGAATAGCTTTATTACACTTATGAAGTGTACAAACAATACCCCTATAGGTCCCTGAACAATTGAAGTTCAAAACCTAAGTCAATATCCAAAGCCTAACACTTGTTGCGCGCCATTTATCCTAGTACTAGATACTAGCACGGCGGCACGAGACGATGGCGCTTCTGGCGTCATTTAGCAGTACCCAACTTCACTATGCCGATGCTGCGGCGCGACATTTAACACTAATGCGTCTGCGGCGGCTGAGACCTCGATCTGAAACTTCAACAATTTTGAAAAATTTTGTGAAATTCCAGGGGTCATAACTTCTTCGTTATAAGCCCGATTTGCTCTGTTCAAAAGCCTACAGGTCATAAATGACATACTCTACGCGTTCATATAAGAATTTGATACTTTTGAATTCAATAACTCAAAATTTACTATTGAGTTCCATTTCTAGATGTTCGTAAACGTTAATGAGCGTTCAATGCTCGTTTTCTTCGTTTTAAGTCGAAATCCGATGATTCTCGAACCCAAAACTCTTAATTACCCTATCTCACGTGTTGACATTGAAAAACAACAATTTCAAGTCTCACGTCAACTTTCGACCTCCAATCCGGAATTTCAACGTTTTCGACGTTTAACGTCTAATTACGTAAAATTCGCTATAACTTCGTAACTAAGGTTTTCTAAGCCAAATCATATGGAATACTCCATGGATTTCATATCTACATCCTAACCAAGTAAGATGCATATATAACGTATTGATGGAGTTCAATCATTTAAAAATAATCGATCTCAACAACCAATATTTTCATGGTTCAAAACTATATTAAACCTTATGATTCTTATAATCTCATGACTTGTAGAGATTGAATCTATGGTAAGTCATCTTTAATCCAGTATACAAGACATATACCACCCATTTTATGATCCTCCATGATAAAAGAAAATCAAAAGAGATGAAAATGAAAGATAAGGATTATTACCTCAAGAACTCTTATGAATCTCTTGAAAACTCTAAGTCCAATCTTCCAAAATATATGTTGTGTGTAGTCTAGCTCTCTTTCTCTCTCAAATAATCTAGGTTAGGCAATTGAAAAACTATCAAATGGCCAACCTTATCTTCTTATTTATAGGAAACTAGAATGGAGGGCAATATGGAAATTACACTCCCCACCTCCTTACTATTACCCATTAGGTGACCCACCGGTTCGATCCACGGTTCGGTTTTCATGAATTGGGTTTAACTAAATTAACATTGGGCCTTGACTTGACTTAACCAATTAATCCCTTGGGCTTGCTCATTCAAATAATTGGGCTAATTATAAACCAACTCAAATGAATTAACATTAAGACTTTACTTAATTCTATAATACGAATCGTATTCTATACATACAATTCACGTATTCTCTCCGTATACCACTCGTAAAATAATCATATTGTACTTCGTATTTACTCGTCGTATTATACATAAATACTAAATAGTACCACAGTTGTATAACACTCGCTTTAATTATAACGCAAATCCCTTTACGCATTTCATTTCCTTCTCGGAAATCAATATACTCAACCCTTAGGTTTTAAGTCCACAGACAAAAATTCCGTTTTCCATAAATGAAAGATTATCAGATATTTCATCTTATCTCGATATTCTATCATTAAGCATTTCTTGGAATTTCAAAATAATTCTCCGAACATAAATGGATGAATAGTGTTTTTACAGAAATTTCTCGGAAAACATTAATTTTCGTCTTGGAATTTCCGAACAATTAATTCTAGCAAGTAGCCAGATTACTAACCCTATAAACACATTCTAGGTTATAGAACGACCTTCACATAACTTACTCACATAATAAATCAATTAAATTCATTTAATTCACATAATTAAATAAAAATTTAATTGTCATAAAAATCCAATTTTCTCGGGTGTTACATTCTCTCCCCCTTATAAGGATTCTGTCCCCAGAATCTTAGCTTATAATTACATAAACAAATGAGAAAAATCTTCCTTCATTTTACTCTCGAGCTCCCCCATTGCTTCTTCAGCATTGTGGTTTCTCCATAACACCTTCACTGAAGGTATTACCTTATTTCTTAAAACTTGTTCCTTCCTATCATTAATTTGAACTGAAAGTTCCTCGTAGGACAAGTCTTTTTCTATTTGGATAGATTCATATTCTATCACGTGTTTATAGTCCGATTTATAAGGACGCAACACTGACACATGAAACACATTATCAATGCGTTCCATCTCCTGAGGTAAGGCTACTTCATAAGCCACCTCCCTACCCTTCTTAAAATCTCAAAATGTCCTACAAACCTTGGACTTAACTTCCCCTTCTTTCCAAAATGTATCTTCCCCTTCCAAGGCAATACTTTCAGAAATACAAAAGATCCAACATCGAATTCTCTCTTTTCTCTGTGAGGATCTGCATACTTCTTCTGCCTATCTTGAGCAGCAACTAATCGAGTACGTATTAACTTCACCATGTCCGCCGTCTGCTGTACCATCTCAGGTCCCAACATCCGACGTTCACCACCTCATCCCAACACAATGGAGTTCGACATTTCCTTCCAAACAACGCTTCATAAGGCAGCATGCCTATACTAGCGTGAAAACTATTGTTGTACAAAAATTCCACCAATGGTAGATATTCATCCTAACTCCCTTTGAAATCCATAACGTAAGATCTTAACATATTTTCAAGCGTTTGAATTGTCTGTTCACTCTGACCATCCATCTGAGGATGATTCGCCGTACTCAATCTTAACTGTGTTCCCATTTGCTCTTGCAAACTCCTCCAAAAGTTCAATGTGAATCGTGGATCACGATTTGACACAATCGAAACATGTACTCCATGTCTGGAAATAATTTCCTTGACATATAGCTTAGCTAACTGATCTAGGTTATACCTAACTCCTACTGGTAGAAAATGAGCCGATTTTGTCAATCGATTCACTATCACCCAAATAGCATCGTATCCTTTTCTTGTTGTTGGAAGTCCCACCACAAAGTCCATTATGATGTGCTCCCACTTCCACTCTGGAATTTTTAACGATTGCAACAACCCGCTAGGTTGTTGGTGTTCAGCCATAAATTTTTGACAAGTTAAGCACCTACTAACGTATTCTACTATCTCCCTCTTCATGTTTGGCCACCAAAAGTTCTGACGAAGGTCTTGATACATCTTCGTTCTACCGGGATGTATCGAGTACCTCGAAATATGAGCCTCTATCATTATTTCCTCCTTTAATTTGGGTTCATTTGGAACCCAAATTCTCCATTCAAAACGAAGTAATCCCTCCTTATCGAGGTTATACCTAGTCTTCTCTTCATCTTCTACCCTCTTCTTCATCTGCTTACATTCCTCGTTGCTCGATTGTACTCCCCTAACCTGCTCCACTATGTAATTACTATCTTCTTATTACAATCAAAGTATAATCCTTCCCAAGTTCATAAACCGGTTACATCGTTCATTGTTCATAATGTATAATACATACAAACTTACTAAACTATTACACAATGCCTAAGCATCCATCTTAGCTTTGCCCTTATCTCTCTTGGCATTTATAGTACGTTCATCTTTAACTGCGGTTATATAATTCAAGCAAGAAGTGAGTATGACAGCTCAGCAAGTTTAATCAAGGATAACAGTAATACCACATTCGTGAATTATATAACAATTCCGACATAACTGAACAATAGTTATGAAGTATTACGAATCAATAATACTTTAACAGTTCATAACATCAATTCCCAAAGTATAGAATAGATTAGGAATTCTGAACCGATCGATAGACCATGAACAGTAACTTTCAGTTTTCATACTTGAAAAGGAGTCCACAGCACTAAGGCCGTTCATCCGCATAACTTACGAGTACTTCTAGGTGATCAGCCTATAGTACTCTATGTTAATCAACACTCATTCATTAAACGTATTTACGTTTAATATTTTTGGCAAACTCGCGTGCCCATCGAATAATCGATGAAAAATACTTTTGATTGTTCATAGACAAACCTTACCTTCAGGTCCGTACCAATTACTTGGAATAGGATAGCGTTAACATTTCTATATAGAATGATATGAATAATAATCAATCTATATATTACGAATAGTCTAGCCGAGTTAAAATTTGGTATCGACCCTTTCTTTAAAATAAGTCTTGTAATTCAGTTCAATGAATCACATAAAACTTGGCTAACTTAAAAGTTAAACAAGCGTTAAGAAAACTTGCCTTTCAGCGTCTTCAAATAACTTACTCGACTGACCACAACCTTTACAGAATCTACATGATATATTCACATAGGACACTGTAATTAGCTAACAAATAAATATTTCTACCAACTTCTTTCTCTTCTATGTTTTAGTTAACTTAATAACTTTATTAAAGTCAACATGACTTATTACCCTACGTCCCGGTTTATTACTCAACTGACGTTATTAACCGAACTCGAACATCGTTGATAAAGTACCAACTTTGTTCATCATTCTTAATTTGTTAACATGAATTCAATTCCTAAGTTCAATACCATATACCTTAGTATAGGTTGTATAGGAATAGCTTTATTACACTTATGAAGTGTACAAACATTACCCCTATAGGTCCTTGAACAATTGAAGTTCAAAACCTAAGTTAATATCCAAAGCCTAACACTTCACGTTGTTGTGCGACCCACCCTAGTACTAGATCGGTGTGCAAGACGCAATGATGTGCGCTGTGTGATGTCATTTAGCAGTACCCAACTTTACTATGTCGACGCTGCGGTGCGGTATTTAACACTGCGTCTGGCGCCACGGCGCCAGACCTCAGTATCAGAACTTCAACAATTTTTAAAAATTTTGTGAAATTCCCGGTCATAACTTCTTCGTTATAAGCCCGATTTGGTCCGTTCAAAAGCCTACACGTCATAAATGACATACTCTATGCGTTCATATAAGAATTTGACACTTTTGAATTCAATAACTCAAAATTCACTATTGAGTTCCATTTCTACACGTTCATAAACGTTAATGAGCGTTCAATGCTCGTTTTCTTTGTTTTAAATCGGAATCCGACGATTCTTGAACCCACAACTCTTAATTACCCTATCTCATGTGTTGACATTGAAAAACAATGATTTCACGTCTCACGTCAACTTTTGACCTCCAATCCGGAATTTCAATGTTTTCAATGTTTGACGTCTAATTACGTAAAATTCGCCATAACTTCGTTACTAAGGTTTTCTAAGCCAAATCACATGGAATACTCCATGGATTTCATATCTACATCCTAACCAAGCAAGATGCATATATAACATATTGATGGAGTTCAATCGTTTAAAAACAATCGATCTCAACAACCAATATTTTCATGGTTCAAAACTATATTAAACCTTATGATTCTTATAATCTCATAACTTGTAGAGATTAAATCTATGGTAAGTCATCTTTAATCCACTATACAAGACATATATCACCCATTTTATGATCCTCCAAGATAAAAGAAAATCAAAAGAGATGAAAATGAAAGATAAGGATTATTACCTCAAGAACTCTTATGAATCTCTTGAAAACTCTAAGTCCAATCTTCCAAAATATATGTTATGTGTAGTCTAGCTCTCTTTCTCTCTCAAATAATCTAGGTTAGGCAATTGAAAAACTCTCAAATGGCCAACCTTGCCTTCTTATTTATAGGAAACTAGAACGGAGGGCAATATGGACATTACACTCCCCACCTCCTTACTATTCACACTTGGTCACCAAGTAAAATGCTTGGTGACCAAGCATTATTCTTGGCTTGCACAACAAGGTGGACGGCCCACCCATTGCCATGGGTCATCCCATGGGTTTCTCCATAGGTTTTACCCATTCGGTGACCCACCGGTTCGATCCACGTTTCGGTTTTCTTGAATTGGGCTTAACTAAATTAACATTGGGCCTTGACTTGACTTAACCCATTAATCCCTTGGGCTTGCTCATTCAAATAATTGGGCTAATTATAAACCAACTCAAATGAATTAACGTTAAGACTTTACTTAATTCTATAATACGAATCTTATTCTATACATACAATTCATGTATTCTCTCCGTATACTACTCGTACAATAATCATATTGTACTTCAGATTTACTAAATCGATTATACATAGATACTAAATAGTACCACAGGTTGTATAACAATCATCTTTAATTATAATGCAAATCCCTTTACGCATTTCATTTCCTTCTCGGAAATCAATATACTCAACCCTTAGGTTTTAAGTCCACAGGCAAAAATTTCGTTTGCCATAAATGAAATATTATCAGATATTTCATCTTATCTCGATATTCTATCATTACGCCTTTCTCAAAATTTCAAAATAATTTCCCGAACAGAAATGGATGAATAGTGTTTTTACGAAAATTTCTTGGAAAACATTTATTTTCGTCTTGGAAATTTTGAACAATTAATTCTAGCACGTAGCCAGATTACTAACCATATAAACACATTCTAGGTCATAGAATGACCTTCACATAACTTATTCACATAATAAATCAATTAAATTCATTTAATTCACATAATCAAATAAAAATTTAATTGTCATAAAAATCCGTTTTTCTTGGGCGTTACATGAATAACTTTGTCGTCTCAATTATTGATTTAATAATATAAAATATTATACAGATGATACTGTGACAATAATTGAATCAATAATATGAGAGATATGATGTAGCAATTCATAGCAATAATTGAGTATAAGCTGGGTGACTTCTTACGTAAACATCAATAATCAATACTGGTGTTGCTACTTGCATGCACCCATGCGACATTCTTTGTACTTTTACTACTAGGGTAGTTCAACAGTTTTACGATAACACTTTCGCCGTTATTTTTATAAAAAATAATTACATCATTTTTTAATTACGACAATACTTAGTTGTGGGGTCCACCAATGATTGTGTCGTCGTCATCACGGATATTCCCAAGCAAAAAAAGAATATTCCCTGACCAATCGAATATTATATAACCACTTGCTTACTTTGAAAATTTTTTAAATATTACCCATAACAATAACATTATATTAAATCCACACCATAATATTAAAAAAAAATATTTTTAGAAATTTAAATCTTTATTCATAAAATTTGGGGTCTCATAATCTCCCTCCTTATGAAATTTCTCCTCAAAATTTACGTCGTGACACAGTATCTTAGAAGAGATGAGGATACCTTGACTTCATTTCGATTCTAACTCTTGAGGTATAACCTTTGAGTGTTGAATACGATCCTTCTTATCCAAGATTTTAACACGTATCTCCTCATACGTTAAATCTTCTGCTATCTCGTCTAGTTCTAATTTAATAATGTGGTTCGGGTCATCCACATATTTATGTAACATCGGTACGTGAAAAACGTTATGAACACGAGTCTATAGGCCGCAGTTCCTACTCCATCAAGGATTTCAAATTGGCCAATTAAATCGAGGGTCGAGATAACGCCTTCTTGAACCTTCTTCTTCACATTCATCAGATTCGGGTGTGTAGCTTGAGCGACTTTAACTTTATCGATTAAAGTCGATTCTACTCGTATATTTGATATCACCACGTGGGTCCTTATAGTCTTTAACTCTATCTTCATCATTTGTAAGTTATACGAAATGGGTTTTTGTGTTAACAACATCGCACTCGTAAACGCATACGATCTTATACTCAATGCGTCAGCTACCACGTTCTCTCTTCCACAATGATATTGAATGGTATGATCGTAATCTTCAATAGCTTGAGCCAACGTCTTTGGCGCATGTTACGTTCATTTTTGTTGAAGAAATATTTGAGGGTTATAGAAATGGGTTTTATCTTTGGGGGTCGATACAAAGGTAACTTGTGACACCCCAAAATCCGGTACTTCCATTTCCATAGGATTTGGTGTTCACTATCTGAAAACATCATCTATCTATCTACCCATAAATAAATGCAAACCATGCAATAGATAGAAATAAATAATAAAATCTCTCCCCTTAGGGTTACATCAACTACATAATAAATAAATCCCGAGTTACTCTAACCTTAAATCATCATGCGGAAAACATAAACAAATAAGTCTTAAGTAACATCAATTCTAAATATCATTACATAACCACATAAATAATCAGTCTTCATTACTTGCTAAGCTTGCCCTTGCCTTTACTAGTGGATGGTTCGTCTGCTTTTTTATTCTTAACTGCAATGTTATTATTACGCAAGAGTGAGCACACATTTGCCCGAAAGTATAACAATATAACAATGAATAATAACATGCTAGAGAAATAATAACTTCTGATATAAAGCTCAACTTTTGAATCAAGAATGAATAACAAGAATCAAAAAGAAATTACGAGGGTCATAAGACCTTGAACTATGTCCTAGGTTGTCAAGTGTTTATACTTGAAACCTTTAATGATCGTAAGACTATGGACTCTTCTTCTCGTGCTTAGGGGATCAACCCTTAGTACCATCTTGTGCACAATATCTTAACGCTAAAAGCGTAAATAATCCCCTATATGGGTTGTTCATCTCGGTTTGACATTCGAGTCCGCACGAAAAGGAAGTTTGGTTTGGATAATTCATCAAGGGTTACGAAATTTAGAACGCTCATCAACTATGGACTAGTCGAATCAATAAGGGTTCGCTAGTCTAACAAGGTTTAACAATAACGAATAATTTAACTTGGATAAAATCTCAAAAGTATACAATAGAATAATTATTGTATAACAACATCATGCTTGAAGATTAATAAACATTAATATACAAGACATGCTTGATCAATAATAATGAGAATTTGCTCAATATCGAAAGATTAATTAATCAAGTTATATAACGATAACAAGTAGGGTTAGGAAACTTGCTCAATGAAAGTTTAGGGTAAGAAACTTGCTCAACATAAATGTAGAGTTAGAAAACTTGCTTAATGTAACAAGATAAGATTTAGAAACTTGCCTCGTGCGTAGATTACACCTTAATAAAACTCGTTCTTTGATTTAAATCCTACATATCATTCATGTTCACAACACCAATTAATTATCACGTAATAAACATCACAAGTTTATTCTTTGTTTAACTTTCGAATTCATGACTATACTTAGTCATTACTATACTTATTGTCAAAAATTAAGACTTCACAAAAAATAAACTAATTATGCATTTGATCATTTAATTCACACGTAATTGTGTTATGGACATGTTAAAATTTATTTTAACATCTCATTATAGGTCTAACAAGTCTTTATAATCATTAGACTAAGTTGTTATCACATTTCTATACTTGTACACTTTTAAAAACTCATTTCTAACCATTACGCTAAGTGGCATTGTATTTACACTTTTATATGTTTTGGCTCTTGGCTGAACATTTTTGGCATGGTATTTGTGTTGGGACACTTGGGTAGTTGTTGCCACGGTGACTGACACTCGAGATCAGAATTTCCGATTCAGACGAAGAACTCGATTTACATTAGAACATGAATTCAAAAATAAACTCTACGTGATCATTAATTTCACCAATTTAAACATACCCACATGCTAGAAATTCATACATAATCATTACCCAACATATATAGAGTGATTTTAACACATTAAAACACATAATCATAGAATTAAAGCATGCAAATTGTCTTTGTTCTTGATGTTCTTGAAGTTCTTGAACAAAAACATGGATTTTAATGCTACTGGATTAGTTATAAAAGCCAAATCCAACCATTCAAGTTTCATTTTGTTCATTTTAACATGCATAATCATATCAATGTGTGAATTTTGCAAAATAAATTATATTTGACATATAAAAATCACGTATAAGGCCATATGGCCATATCACGTACTCTGTAAATCATATCTTTAAAAATTTTATGAAATCGATGATATGGAATTATGCAATATATATATATATATATATATATATATATATACATACCATTACTCAATTATTACATATATTCTTATAATTCTTAACTTTTCCAATTTGCGAGAGATTCACGAAGACTTTAAGCCATATTCATGAAACTTAAAAGGCGTAAAATAAAATTTGGGTTGAAGAGAATTACCCAAGCGTAGATTAGTAGGATTGAAACCTTTCCCAATTTCTTCTTAACTCTCACAATCTCTTAACAATCTCTGAACTTTCAAACTTTCAAACTCTCTCTCTCTCTCTCTCTCTCTCTCTCTCTTCTCTTCTCTCTCTTTTTTGCAGGACTTAGAAAAATAATAAGAAAAGAAGGCGTCGATAATAAAGGAGATAAAAGCGAGCAGCGATGAGGTTGATTACCCCCATCATGGGTAACTTCCCTCAACTCCCACCAAGGCCATGTTTGGCTAGTTAGAATAGGTTTTAAAAATCATTTAATTTAATAAAACTTTATCATATAGTTTAAATAATGTCACATCCATATAAAATAAATCTAATATCTTATTTAATTTACTTTAAATAAAATATAATAATTTCTCATTAATTCACATAGTCACATAATTAAATTTTCTCATTTAATAATAATATCAAATTATTAAATCTCTAATTAATAATTAAATTAATTAAAATAACATAGGCTTATTAAATATTTCTTTTAATTGAATAAGCTCACATAATCACATACTTCAAATAATAAAAATTCTCCACATTAATTTAATAAATATAACACATATAATTAAATTAATCTATCACAACTTCATCAATTAATTATTTAATCTAATAATTAATTCATCAAAAATATTTATTCAATCAAATAAATATTTAAAATTAAATTACAAAATTACGGTTGTCACATCTTTTCCCTCTTAAAAGGATTACATCCTCGAATCACAACTCAATAATTCGTCTCGTTACATTCTTCCCCCCCTTACAAAGATTACATCCCCGAATCGCATATAACAATCTAAGTAAATAAATGAGGATAATTCTTCATCATATTCTCTTTGAGTTCCCACGTAGCTTCTTGATGTTGTGGTTCCTCCAAATTACCTTAACGAAGGTATTACTTTATTTCTCGAGAACTTGTTCTTTTCGATTAACAATTTGAGCAGAGAATTTCTTACGTAAGACAAGTCTTTGTCAAAATGTAGGGGTTCATATTCAATCACGTGGTTGTAATCGGGTTTGTAGGGTCGTAGGGGGTGAGACATGGAAAACATTGTGGACATTCTCTAGAGATGGAGGTAAGGCTACCTCATAAGCAACTTCTCCTACCCTTCTCGAACTTCAAAGGGTCCAGATGAATCTTGGGCTCAATTTTCCTTTCTTTCCGAACACGATCTTTCCCTTCCAGGAGAGACCTTTAAACACACATAGCTACACGGCTCGAATTTGACATTCTTGCGGTGTGGATCGGCGTATTTCTTACATCTATCTTGAAATTTCTTTGTCAATCTTGCTTCGAATCACCTTGACTATCTCTGCTTGTTTGTTGTACCAATTAAGGGCCTAGTAGTTGTCTTTTCGCCAACTTCATCCCAATATAGTGGAGTTCTTGCACTTTACTGTATATAACGCTTCATAGGGTGGCATTCCATACTAAGCGTGAGTAACTTGCTGTTGTTGTAACCGAACTCTACAAGCGGTAAATGGTCATCCCAATTTCCTTTAAAATCCATTATCTGAAGCTCTTAACATATCTTCCAATGTACGAATTGTTCTTTCACTCATCCATCACATGCGAGGGTGATATCTTTGTACTCATTCGTGCAATCTGTGTACCCATGCATTCTGTAGAGCGTTTCGGAAGTTCGACGTAAAATGCGGATCTCTATCGAAAAAATTGACACCGAACTCCGTGCCTTGAAACAATCTCTTTCACATATAACCTTGCTAAAGCGATCTAGGTTGAATCTAATTTTGATCGGAAGGAAGTGTCTGCGGATTTCGTCGATCGGTCAACAATAACCCATCTTTAGTCGTAGCCTTTACGAGTTGTCGGTAGGCCAACCCCGAAATCCATCGTAATATGTTCCCATTTCCATTTTGGAATCTCTAAATGTTGTAGAAATCCACTCGGTCTCTGATGTTCTGCTTTTACTTTCTGACATGTCAGGCATTTGGCAACACATTCTACAACCTCTCATTTTAAATTTGGCCACCAAAAGTGTTGTCGAATATCTTGGTACATCTTGGTGCTACCAAGGTGAATCGAATATCTTGAGTTGTGAGCCTTGCTCAAAATTTCTTCCTTAATCTCTGAAACTGGCGGTACCCAAATTACGCTCTCAAATCTTAGTAGTCCCTCACTTATACATTTTGAATCTCGGTTCGGTCCCTTGAGATATCTTCTTCTTCACTTTCTCACATTCTTAGTCACGAAGTTGAGCCTCCTTAACTTTATCCGATGAGTTGTACCGACTTGCATCTGGAACGACTTCTCGTCGATCTCCATAGGATACTTCACTTCCAATTCTAGCTTCTCCATTGCTAAAATTAGCTCCTCTCGACGGTCAACATCATCAATTTCTCCCGACCTTTTTCTACTTAGGGCGTCGGCCACCACATTTGCCTTACGGATGGTATAAAATCTCACAATCGTAGTCCTTAATTAACTCCAACCACCTTCTTTGGCGCATGTTCAAGTCTTTTTGTGTAAAAATATATTTTAGACTCTTGTGATGCGTATATATTTCACACTTCTCCCCATAGAGATAGTGCCTCCAGTTTTCAAAGCAAAAACTAATGCACCTAACTCCAGTCATCATGGGTGGATACCCTTCTCATAATCTTTCGGTTATCGCGATGCCTATCTGTGATGACTGACTCTGCCATTCTGCATAAGCACCACGACCAAGTCCTTTATGCGATGCATCACTATAAACCACAAAATTTCTGTATCATCTGGAAGAGATAACACAGTCTTGAACTCAACCTCTCTCTTTAATTCTTGAAAGCTTTCCTCACACTTCTCTCCGTCCAAACAAATTTCACCGATTTCTAGTCAAATTAAATCAGCGAGTTGCGATCTTGGAAAAATCTGAATAAATCTTCTATAATAACTTTGCCATCTAAGAAAACTTCTTACTTAAATGTCGTCTTGGTGATCCCAATTAATCACAACTTCGACTTTGGAGGATCCACCAAATTTAATCTCTATCGATCACATGTCCAAGAAATTGTACTCTTTCAATCCGAAATTCACATTTCTAAAACTTAGCATACAACTTCTCTCTTCTCAATGTCTCTAATGTCACCTCAAATGCTCTTCGTGTTCTTCCTTGGTTTTGAATATACCAAAATGTCATCTATAAATACTACTACTGAATTTGTCCAAAAGCGGCTTGAACACTCCATTCATTAAGCCCATAAATCTTTGCGGGAGCATTCGTTAGACCAAATGACATTACCGAAAATTACGTAGTGATAGTATCATGTTCTAAACGTTGTCTTGGTACATCCTCTGGTCTCACCTTGATTGATGATAACCACTTCTCAAATCTATCTTCGAAAAGTATCTTGCTCCCTTTAACTGATCGAACAAATCATCGATTCGCGGTAATGGATACCTATTCTTAATCATGACCTTATTCAGTTCTCTGTAGTCAATGTAGAGCCGCATCATTCCATCCTTCTTCTTCACAAATAAAACCCGCGCTCCCCACGGTGATACGCTTAGTTGAATATACTTTTTATCCATAATTCTTGTAGTTGGACCATCAATTCTTTCATCTCTCTACGTGCCATTGATGCGGTGCCTTCGATATTAGGGCCGTTCACGGAGCCAAATCGATATGAATTCAATTTGCTTTCTATCTTGGAGGAAGTCCCGAACAAATCATCCGGAAATACGTCTGCGAAATCTCTCACTATGGAATCTCATCAATTTTGGATTCTCTTTACGACTATCGACTATATAAGCTAGATATCCTACATGCCCTTGCCTTAACAATCTTAAAGCTTGCATCATCGTCGAACAACTTCGCTTGTCTAGGCGACTTGCTACCATAAAACACACCTTTGGCGGAGTCATAAGGTTTATCACGCTTCTTCTGGCAGTCAATTACCGCCCCATAATTGGATAACCAATCCATACCCAAAATAACATCAAATTCTCCAAGTCGAATAGGGATAAGATCTACGTTCATGATATTACCCTTAATATCTACTCTACAGTTCTTGTGCACATACTTAACAGGGATAATTTCTCTATTCACAATTTCTATGTTCATGGGGTATTCTAACTCGTCCTTAAACAATTCTAAGTTCTTAGCGAAGTCATCGGATATAAATGAGCAAGTAGCACCCGAATCAAATAACACATAAGCATTAACTTTATTGATCGAAATGATACCTGACACCACATCGCGAGGCGCATTTGCGTCTGCTTTTGTCATGTTGAGCGTTACATTTGTTGGTTCTATTGGTTGCGGTTGGTCTGCAATGGTTAGAGTGCTTCCACCAGATATTCCTCTATTTCCTCCCGAACTCGTCCCTCCCGATCCTTCTTAGGACAATCTCTTGCAAGATGGTCCTTTGAGCCACATGTAAACATGCACCCTTCTTTGGGTTGAGACGGTTTGGTGCTATGTGGCCTTCGACCACAATTATAGCACACTTCGCTTCCCTTTCAAACAAACTCCCAAATGAGTTTTTTCCACGGGTTGGGCACGAGTTCAATCTTCTTCTTACGCCCTCCCTGTTGACTTCCAACCGAATGAATTTTCGGACCACTTCCTCTTACATTTGTGATTACCCCAATGCTACTCCCACCGGTCTTGTTATTACCTTCCTTCTCTTCTTCTTCTTCTTCTTCTTCTTCTTCTTCTTCTTCTTCTCTGATTATACTTCATTCTTTGCATCACTTCCACCCTCGGCAAGTATGGCCTTCTCTAACACTCCAAAAAAAGTGTTCATTGGAACATTGACACTTTGCTATACAACCAGAGGCTTGATCCCTGCTCAAAATCGTCTTGCCTTCCTCTCATTGGGTGTGCACTTGGTACGTGGCGAACCTAGCCAACTTATTAAACCTTGCCGCATAATCATCTACTGACATATTCCCTTATTTTAACTCTAGAAACTGAACCTCCATCTAATTTTGTGAATTAGCCGGGAAATACATCTCGAAAAACATCTCTTTGAATCTTTCCCAGGATATTACACCTTCACCTCCTCTCACTTTGTTTGCACCACCACCAAGGCGGCTTGACTTGACATAAACGTTGCATACGCAGTCTTCTGATCTTCCCTTACCCTAGCAACATCGAACACCTTCTCCATCTCCATTACCCACGTCTGAGCTTCAATTGGGTTTATGGAACCCTTAAACTCTGGCGGTCCCACCACCTTGAAGTCCTTAAACGAAGTATTTGGTGGAGCTTGGGGTTGATTATTAAGTGCTCCAGCTAAAAGGTTTACCAATTGCTGAACGGAGTTAGCATTGGCGTCGTTGTTATTGTTTGTTGACCCTTCACGGAGGCTTCTTGGCGATTTTGTCTTCTTCTAGGGGGCATATTTCAATTAAGAATATATGCTTATTAGATCTTTACTCAATCTCTAAAACATTTAAGACTTAACTAAACATTTAATCATAACTTACTTAACACATTACTTCAAATAAACTTTGACATTTCATTTAATTCAAAAGTCTTTACATCATAAGATAGCATCACTGCTATTTACATCAACTATCCCGAGATAAAGAATCTACAGGATTTAAAACATCAAAATATTCCTTTGTTTATAATCACATCGAATTTACATCATTAACTATCAAATAGTTTTCACATATTTAAACTAATACTATCACTTTATGCATTAAAGTATTTGGATAGCCTTGCTACGTTCCTCCTCCATGATGCGGCACATCGTTCTGCGATCTAGCATATATGATGGTAGATCCTCAAACTGGATTGGATACTTCCTAACTCGATCTTGGACCGCATCCATTGCATTTTGTAGTGTAGAGTACGTCTCCTCAAGTTTAGCCTTCTTCTTACACGCAGCGATCATCTTACTGCACGATCGATCGGCAGCGTGACTCTCGTACCCAGCCCTCCTCTGCTATGGCAAGCCTCTCTGAGCTCTCCTTCAGATCCTTCTTTAACTTCTCTATTTCTGCGGACTTATCCTCGGTCTGACCCTTCTCGTGAACCAGATCCCACTCCACGTTTCCTAAACGTGTGTGAAGAGTCACAATCTCTCTATCCTACGCTTTCGAATAGTAATCTGGCGACTAACTACTTTGCTCGGTCGAATCCCGACGAGTATCCTGCAACTCTACGTTACGATCATAGAATGCATCATACATCTGCATCAATGGAGTTCGGTGGGAACTCTCTCTTCTTCTTCTTCTTCCTCTTCCTCGGGATCCTCCTCTGGATCGATCTCAAGCTCATCATCTCACTGCTACGACCAATGACAGTGATCAACGGAGATGGCTCTCTCTGTCAAAAAGATGTTCCCACGACATGAATGTCTCGGGGCTCCTCCTCTATAGGTAATCGGGGTTCCTCCTCCCCAGCTCGACTAGCTCCTCCAACATCCGACATCCACGACAACAAAATTTTAAGTTTTAGTTACTAATCCGTGCTAGCGAACACATAGATTAACACATAAGCACATAAAAGTCTTTTATTATCTTCAATGAATTTAGAAATTCATTTCTTAGAACTTCGATAAGAGTTTACCACTACTATGTTCTCGATCTCCTACAAGGCTATTACCTAAGGTTGTTCCCCCACCTAAGGTTCATAACCTTCTGACTTTGATACCAACTGTGACACCCCAATTCCGGTACTTCCATTTCCACGAGTTTGGTGTTCACTTTGTCTGAAACATCATCTATCTATCTACCCATAAATAAATGCAAACCATGCAATAGATAGAAATAAATAATAAATCTCTCCCCTTATGGGTTACATCAACTACATAATAAATAAATCCCGAGTTACTCTAACCTTAAATCATCATGTGGAAAACATAAACAAATAAGTCTTAAGTAACATCAATTCTAAATATCATTACATAACCACATAAATAATCGCAGTCTTCATTACTTGCTAAGCTTGCCCTTGCCCTTACTAGTGGAAGGTTAAATACGCTCTTTAGTTCTTAAGCGCAATGTTATTATTACGCAAGAGTGAGCACGATTGCCCACAAGTATAACAATATAACAATGAATAATAACATGCGAGAGAAATAATAACTTCGATATAAAGCTCGACTTTTGAATCAAGAACGAATAACATGAATTAAAAGAAATTTTGAGGGTCATAAGACCTTGAACTATGTCCTAGGTTGTCAAGTGTTTATACTTGAAACCTTTAACAGTCATAAGACTATGGACTCTTCTTCTTGTACTTAGGGGGATCAGCCCTTAGTACCATACTGTGCACAATATCTTAACGCTAAAGCGTAAATAATCCCCTATCTGAGGTTGTTCATCTCGGTTTTGACATTGAGTCACTTTTGAAAAGAAGTTTGGTTTGGATAATTCATCGAGGGGTTACGAAATTTAGAACGCTCATCAACTATGGACTAGTCGAATCAATAAGGGTTCGCTAGTCTAACAAGGTTTAACAATAACAGATAATTTAACTTGGATAAAATCTCAAAAGTATACAATAGAATAATTATTATATAACACCATCATGCTTGAAGATTAATAAACTTTAATATACAAGACAGACTAGATCAATAATAATGAGAATTTGCTCAATATCGAAAGATGAATTAATCAACTTATATAACGATAACAAGTAGGGTTAGGAAACTTTCTCAACAAAAGTTTAGGGTAAGAAACTTGCTCAATGTAAATGTAGAGTTAGAAAACTTGCTCAGTGTAACAAGATAAGGTTTAGAAACTTGCCTCGTGCGTAGATTACACGTTAATAAAACTCGTTCTTTGATTTAAATCCTACATATCATTCATGTTCACAATACCGATCAATTATCACGTAATAAACATCATAAGTTTATTCTTTGTCTAACTTCGAGTTCATCCCTATACTTAGTCAATTACTACACTTATTGTCAAAATTAAGACTTCACAAAAAATAAACTAATTATGCATTTGATCATTCAATTCACACGTAATTGTGTTATGGACATGTTAAAATTTATTTTAACATCTCATTATAGGTCTAACAAGTCTTTATAATCATTAGACTAAGTTTACTATCACATTTCCATACTTGTACACTTTTAAAAACTCATTTTTGACCATTACTGCTAAGTATTTGCTTTGGCACTTTTTTTTATACTATATCTTGGTCTACTGCTTGGCATTTGTGGCCCTGGTATGCTGGCTGGAGTGACTACTGTGGTGCTGTTGCGGTGTATGGAGAAAAAGAACTCGAGTTGGCGTTTGCAGTATGGCGACGACACTCGATTCTGAATTTCGATTCGCGAAGAACATAGAATTCAATGAAATAAACTTTCACGTGATCATTAATTTCACCAATTTAAACATACCCACATGCTAGAATTTATATATAATCATTACTTAACATATATAGAGTGATTTTAACACATTAAAACACATAATCATAGAATTAAAGCATGCAAATTGTAATTTGTTCTTGATGTTCTTGAAGTTCTTGAACAAAAACATGGATTTTAATGCTACTGGATTAGTTATAAAGCCAAATCCAACCATTCAAGTTTCATTTTGTTCATTTTAACATGCATAATCATATCGATGTGTGAATTTTGCAAAATAAATTATATTTGACATATAAAAATCACGTATAAGGCCATATGGCCATATCGCGTACTCTATAATCGTATCTTTGTAAAATTTCATGAAATTGATGATATGGAATTATGCAATATATATATAAAACATGCCATGCTATTACTCGAATTATTACATATATTCTTATAACAACTTTCCAATTTGTAGAGATTCACGAAGACTTTAAGCCATATTCATGAAACTTAAAAGGCGTAAAATAAGAATTTGGGTTGAAGAAATTACCCAGCGTAGATTAGTAGGATGATGAAACCTTTCCCAATTTCTTCTTAACTCTCACAATCTCTTAACAATCTCTAAACTTTCAAACTCTCTCTCTCTCTCTCTCTCTCTCTCTCTTTCTCTCTCTTTTTGCGGACTTAGAAAAATAATAAGAAAAGAAGAAGCGTCGATAATAAAGGAGAAAAAGCGGCGTGATGAAAGGTCGATTACCCCCATCATGGGTAACTTCCCTCAACTCCCACTAAGGCCATGTTTGGCTAGTTAGAATCGGTTTTAAAAATCATTTAATTTAATAAAACTTTATCATATAGTTTAAATAATGTCACATCCATTATAAAATAAATCTAATATCTTATTTAATTTACTTTAAATAAAATATAATAATTTCTCATTAATTCACATAGTCACATAATTAAATTCTCTTTTATTAATAATGTCAAATTATTAAATCTCTAATTAATAATTAAATTAATTAAAATAACATAGGCTTATTAAATATTTCTTTTAATTGATAAGCTCACATAATCACATACTTCGAATAATAAAAATTCTCACATTAATTTAATAAATATAACACATATAATTAAATTAATCTATCACAACTTCATCAATTAATTATTTAATCTAATAATTAATTCATCGAAAAATATTTATTCAATCAAATAAATATTAAAATTAAATTACAAAATTACGGTTGTCACATCTCATGTACTTCATTGCTGATCTCAATATTTTCAGATGCCATTTTTAAACACTGCCACAAAATAAGGGTTAATTAACACATCATATATTATCCCTATACTCTGACCAACCAATTAAATACCAAATAAACTTAGGTAGGTCATACTAGCGAAGGAATTCCCTGTCTCTCCCCTCCTAGTTCTTGTCTCATATCTCAGTCAGGGATCATATCCCTAAGCTTTGATACAAACTGTGACACCCCCAAAACAGGTATACATCACCCATCTTGAGTCGCCAAATACATGGTACAAAATGCAAAAACAAACTTAATTATACAAACGTTGTGTAATATACGACAAAGCATATGTTATGAGTTTTAATACAAATATTATCATCTAGACAATAGCCACACTCAATGGAGTCCTTATTACATTTATTATCACACTATTTAATAGAATAGTGAGGACTACTAATGCTATCATCTGGACCGTCACTCCATTCCCCAGGCTGGTCCCAAATTTATATTCTCATTTCACGAAGAGAACAAATGAAAGAAAGGGTGAGCTCAACTAGCCCGAAGAAGAAATATTATGACTAAGATAATGCGAGAATAAATTATCATTAGTCTTCAACAATGTTAAACTGATAAAATACAATAGACATCTAGTTTAACTGCAGCGGAATAAGCAATCCATTAGAAGAGTCAAGTAGAGCATGATATCTACTATCTTCTATGATTTAAAATATTTTCATTAATTTTTATCAATTGAGACTCGACTTAATAAATAAACCACATCATCGAATCATCCTCGCTTTACTGGTCAAGGATATTCATTGAATCATCATAATTAAGCGACTATACCGAATAATCCCTCGGTCATAATCATACCAAAAATTATCCATCAATGCACTACAGGCCACTGAGGACTTTTACCACATCATTTACAACATTACAGGTCATGATTATACCGAATGATCCCTGGTCATAATCATACCAAGTCCATCTATGCACGTAAGCCAAAGATGACTTTCATCACAATATAAGCACAAGGATGATGACAATGATATAAACATTAATCAAATAAAAACAAGGATAAATATTATAGACTTTAAATTTATCCAAATATTATCAATCACTTAAAAAACTCATCATATAATATTATAACAATACTTTAATCACTTCTTAAACTTATAAACAATTTATTTTAATTGTTTACACTTTATCAAATAATGCATTTAATCATTCAAGAATGCCATACTCATAAGATTTTATCACCGATGATCAAATCCCTCATCAAAAATCTTCATATACCCTATATAGGATTCTCAAGCCATAAAATCCTATTTTCCAATTTTGTTACTTCACATAACATATTTAATTCATTTACTCATAACTAGTTCATTTTTATGAAAAATACCAAATCAGTACCAAAAATATTTCTTTTCTGGGATTTAGCAGAATATAGTCCCATATTGAACATATATTTTTCTCAGAATTTTTAAAATTCATTTACTATTTTTTATATGGCCAAAACTGTCGAATATTTAGACATTTATCATAAATTATACTTTTGTCAAAAAATTTCGAAATTTACAGGGTATACTCATGTTATATACATGTACCCCCAATAAAAATTTCACCAATTTTGGAGTTAACCACAAAGAGTTATAAGGGTTTAATTTTAAAATAGTATTTTCCCATAAAATCCATAACTCTTAATCTATACATCCAAAAATTGCCATTTTTGGACACAATCTAGAAAACTCATCAAATTATCATTTCAAATTTTTCCAGAATTTTTGAGGGTCAAAAAAATTATGAAACTGCCCCTGGCAGAAACTCCTTTTGAATGAAAATACTATTCATATGAATACAAAGGATAATTCACCATGCATGCGGTAATCCACATAGACAGGTTATTACAACAGAATAATAAAGAATGGAATAACAAAAGAATTCACCATACATGCGATAGACCGCACAGACAAGTTATTCTCAATAGAATAATAAAGAATGGAACCAGGTCATGAGTAAACCGCACAGACAGGATATTCCAACAGAATAACAAAGAATGGAACCAGGTTATGCGTAAACCGTAAAGACAGGATATTCCAACAGAATAATAAAGAATGGAACTAGGTCACGTGTAAACCGCACAGACAGGATATTCCAACATAATAATAAAGAAAGGAATAACAATAGAATTCACCAGGCATGTGATAGACCGCATAGACAGGTTATTCCAACAGAATAATAAAGAATGGAATAATAGAAGAATTTCACCATATATGCGGTACTTCGCATAGACAGGTTATTCCAACATAGAACAACAACTCTTATGAGTATTGAAAGAAAATAACTCTCTTCATGAATACGAAAAAATAATACCCCTTACCTTAGAAAGAAACTGGATACTGAAGTAGAGAGGTAGCAGACTTCTCTTCTTCTTTCTCTCTATAATTTCCCTCTATAATAAATGCTCTAAAGCTTTAGTGAATTGGTGAGAAATGAAGGAAGAATAAGCTTCTATTTATAGGAAAATATAGTTTCGATAATTACACGTTTTGGGGCTCGAAATATTACAGTACAATACCTTCAACTTTTCTTTTATTTTTAATTTAGTCCTGCAAGTATTATTAAACTTGCACCACCTCCCCTAATAGTAAATAATGTGAATCAATAGATCAATCATGTGAATCAATAGTTATAATCATGTGAAAATACAAATTACAGTATAATACCTCCATCTATACCTCCATTTTTAACTTAGTCATTCAAGTATTATCAATCTTGCACCAACTCCCCTAATAGTACAAGAATGTGATTCAATAGTACACACATGTGAACAAATAGTTATAATCATCTGAATTAATAGCAATTAATTGCTCATTTATCTGGTTAATTACTCGACTGGTTAGTAAAACTTCCAGACATCAATTAATATCAAAATAAATATAGATTTCCACTAACACTAATAATTCCAACACAATGGAACTATCAATTTCATCTTTAATCAACATAATATCACTCATCATTAATATTATAATTCACAATATTTAACAATCAGGTCGTTCCTATGAAAGAGGAGGCTTTCCGATAAGGATTTCTCCTTATTGTCGCGCAATTAGGTGACCAAACCTCTCATTGACAGAACTTCTAGACATTGTCAATATTGCAAATAATAATATGAATAACTTTCCCGTCTCAATTATTGATTTAATAATATAACTTATTATGCAGATGATACTGTGACAATAATTGAATCAATAATATAGGAGATATGATGTAGCAATTACTATAGCAATAATTGAGTATAACCGAGTGACTTCTTACGTAAGCATCAATAATCAATCTGGTATTACTACTTAACTAACCACAGACATCATTCTTTTTTACTACTGGGTAGTTCAATGGTTTACGATAACACTTTCACCGTTTATTTTTATAAAAGATAATTACATCATTTTTTAATTACGATAATACTTCTTCATTGTGGGGTCCACTTAATGATTGTGCTTGTCGTCTTTGGATATTCCCAAACAAAAGAATATTCTCCGACCAATCGAATATTATATAATCACTTGCTTACTTTGCAAAATTTTTAAATATTACCTACAAGTATAACATTATATCAAATCCACACCATAATATTAAAATAATATTTAAAGAAATTTAAATCTTTATTCATAAAATTTGGGGTCTCATAGTCAGAGTATAGGGATAATATGTGGCTTGTCAATTAACCCTTTTTTTGTGGCAGTGTTTGAGAATGTCATCTGAAAATCAAGAGATGAACTCATATAGAGTTTTAAGTGCTGAATCGAGGAGATTCATATAAAGAATACATATTGGAGTATAATATGTTGTTATAACAAAGATTTTTATTGGGGAGTACTAATTAAGTTATTAAACTTGATTGTAGGATGTCAAGTGAAAAAGAAATTAGAGATATCCATGTGGTGAGTGAAGAATTAATAGTTGCACCCGAGCTAGTCCCATAGGTAGCAGCTGAGAGTGAGGAAGAAGAGGAACCTGAGGAGAATTTATTAGGAGAACTTTATGATCAAAATGTAGAACTGAAAAATCGTATTCATGAGTTAGAGGAGCAGGCTAAAGAACGGCATGCGGTCATTGAGCAAAAGGATGCAATAATTCAAGCTTGTGTTACCCGATATGTGATGCTTGAACAGAAGCACTCTTTGGCAGAGTATAAGATGATAAAGCTGAAATCTGAGAATTCAAATGTCAAGGATCAGCTGAAAGAAGAAACAAATGAACTAGTGAGAATGAAGGATGTATGGGTAAAAGCTGCATGACGCACTGATATTGTGGAAAGAGAAGTCTGATCCATGAAGGCTAAAATAGATGATATGTATTTCTCTTTTTGGACAGCAATTGGGAGAACCCAACATCGAGTTTTGAATTACCCTGTACATTGCGGTCAACCCCAATTCGATATGGATCGAAGATTAATGATTTAGATCATGGATCAAGAGTACGAAGAAGTTGAGGGTGAAATATGCCCTATAACAAAAGTCAATTACAACGGTAATGATGACACCAAAGGCTATCCTAGACAAGTTAAAATCGGTAGTTTAAGAGAGCGTTTTTCATGATAAGGAACCCGAATGAAGTTATCATGGGTAAGTTAATCATAAACTCTTGCGAAGTCTATACCTTATTCGATACCGGTTCTACCCACTCTTTTATTTCTCCTATTTGCGCTTATTGTTTAAATTTAACTCAGGAGAAGTTAGACTTTGACTTAAATGTTGAAACTCTGTTGGAGGAAACCTTCGTTACATCCATTATTTACAAGTTTTTTTTGATACAAATCAATACCTTCACGTTACCTGCCGATCTTATCTCTTTGAAAATACTTACCTTTGATGTGATTTTAGGAATTGATTGGTTAACTACTCACCATGCAAAAATTGATTGTTTTCGTAAGGTTGTTAGCTTTCATATTCCTAACCAACCTATTATGCGAATTAAAGTAACCAAACCACTAAAGTCAATCACTCTCATATCAAGCCATAAAACTATTCATTTATTTAAAAATGGATGTCATGCTTTCTTAGCCCATGTCATAGATTTAAACAAAAATACATCAGATTTGAATGATATTTCTATTGTTAATAAATTTCTTGATGTATTCCCCGAAGAAATTCCTGGCCTACCCTACAGCGTGAAATCGAATTTTGTATCGACCTTAAAACCCTTAAATATTTCTTCACCTAAAACGAATGTAACATGCGCCAAAGACGATTGACTCGAGTTTTTGAAGATTATGACCACACCATTCAATATCATCGTGGACAAGTGAACGTGGTAGCTGACGCTGTGACACCCCCAAATCCAGGTTCTCTAACCTCAGATTTGGTGCTCACGATATATCATTATCATAAGCATTCTATAAACTATTACGTAGTAATAAACATACATTGTTCATTATAATAAAGTTTCATAACATAGTCCCAAGGTCTTCTTAACCTTAACTTAAACACACCATTCATATTACAAAAGGTTTAAATAAGTAATTCCATCAGATAATAATAACTAACATTCATTCTAAACTATTCTTGGATCTTGCCTTTGCCTTTGTCTTTCGTATTGGATCCTTCAGGCTGAACTGAAATAAATGTCATGATATAGAAAGGGTAAGCAACCAATTTGCTTAGCAAGTTTATATACAAGGGAGATATATCATGACTAGAAAGAAGTTTTGCTTTCAATGTTCAACAATAATATAAGATTGTGAAGGAACATGAATTAATAATCAACAATTGAATATTCAAATAATTTAATAACATGAACTGAGTGGTTTTGAAATAACCATGAACATTTGCCAAGGTTCTCAGTCATTTAAAATTGGACCTCTTAATAAGTTTTGGTATTCAAGGGGATCAACCTTTCATATCCCATGATTTATGCATAAACACTTAATAATCCAGCATCGATATCATGCCTTAATTAAATTCGTCCTTTTCTCAGTCAAAAGTTCTTATCATATCAATTTAATAAGAACAACTTTTTAAAACACATTTGATTTAACAAATTTAAACATGCTTGATCTAGCTGATACAATTAGTATAGATCTATCTCATAAACAGTTCATGAATGAAGAACTTTAATTTAATTCGTAGTTCAATAATAATAGAACATGAATTCAATTGCACCAAGTGCGAATCTCAATAATCAATATAGATGTGAATAATCATCAATAATTATTCACTAACATGCTTTGAAAATAATAACTCGAGTTTGAGTTAGGGATCATGCCTCGTTTGTAGTCTATGGCTACGCAATTAAATTATATCCGCTAGGCAGTTTAATTATCTTCCTTTGAGAGACCTATAGTTAATCTTTCAATTAGCCATAGCATAACATTAAATTATGCAATCACATAGATATTATATATTACATTTAGTTCTTAGAAATATTATCCTACCTCGATAATGTTACTATTAAATAACAAATACATTTAATTCACTTAATATTATTAATCATGATAATATTTAGTTCACCTCTTAATATTATTAGTTCACTAATAACACTTTTATTCGCTTACTAATATTATTAACATCTTAATAATATTTGAATACTTTACTAATATTATTAATCATGTAAATAATATTTTAATCATGCATTAATATTATTACTTTAATAATATCTTACTTATGCTTTAGTATCATTAACCAATTAATAATACTTTATTCAATTACTAAGAGTATTAAACTTTTAATAATATTTTATTCATTTACTAATATTATTAATCATTTAATAATATTTTATTCCTTTACTAATGTTATTACATTTTAATAACATTTTATTTAATCTAAAATATTATTATTTACTTAATAATATTTTAATCATCCAATAATACTTTAATCTAACATTATTAATCTTTTAATAATATTTTAATCTAAGATTAATATTTTAATCTAATATTATTAATCATTTAATAATACTTTAATCATTTATTAATGCTTAAATCAAATATTATTAACCATTTAATAATATTTTAATAAAGTTTTAATCTTAATATTTTTATTTACTTAACAATATCAAATTCTAATATTATTAATATCGTAATAACATTTTAATAATTTGTTAGATCAAAAATAATTTATTCTAATTATTCACCCTTTATTAAACCACTTATTTAATATCCATAAAAGGTCATAAATAATATTTCTTATTATAAATTACCAAAATACCCTAAAATAGTTAGAATATCATATATTAGGAGTATTTAAACATTAAAATCATATTTTTCTTATTTATGACATTATTTAACTATTTATTTTCTTTTATTCATACCTTCATCATTTTTAGGAAAAATACCAACCTGATTCCAACTATTCTTCTTTTCTAGATTTGGACAGTATATGACCCAACAATGATCCCCAAATATTTCTGGAATTTTAGAAAGTGATTTACTAATTTTAATGTGCCTAAAACAGTCGGATCTTGCTTCATTTTTCATAAATAGAGTTTTGCTTAGAGAATTCTGAAACTTTCAAGGTATACTCTCATAACATATATGAACATACTGTAAAGGTTTCGAAATTTCCAGTGTATACACTGTGAGAAATCTGGGTGTTAATATTTAGGAGTCCTTTACGGAAAAAGTAATTACGCACAACCTACACATCGACACATGTCTATTCTTTTTCCTGCACGTAGATAACTTCTTAAGGTACCTCTGTGATTTTTGCCAGATTTTTAAAAGACTTGAATCTGTCCGAAATAGCCTTAAGAAAAATGGGGACAGTAGCTTTTTTATGGTTTAAAGCTTTAATTCTCTATGTGGACTGTTTTGGGGAAAACAGCCTCCATGGCTTTAATACTTGCTAGATTTGTGTTCTATCACTTGGGTTTACTAGATAACTCATGTATCTAGCACCCTCCTTTGACGGATCACAAATCCAAGTTGTAAAACTTAAGTTACACAAGATTTAGTGGAAGAAAAACAAGGGTTTCACCCCTTGGAGAACATATGCTCATTTCCTTCCTCTAAATCTATATTCTAATACACAAGATACATAGTCCTATACATGAGACATCTAGAACTATGGTACTTTGAGTATTAGACCATAACCCCCATATATTTTGAGGTAAAAACCAAAATAGAAGAAGAATAAGAAAAAGAATGGAAGAGAACCTCACCTAGTTTTCTTTGCTATCCTTCTTGTTCTTCCAAAGTAGGTTATGAATTTAGGATGCATGAACAATAAACTCTTCTCCCTCTCTAGAATTTGAACTTTTCCTCCCTCTATTGCTAAGCTTTGTGTTTTGATGGGTTAAGAGAAAATAGAAGAAGAAGAAGAAGAATGGTGGAAGAGTAAAATGAAATAAGATATATATTATGTTGGTGAATTGGAGTGGAATGCTAATATCCTCCATGTTTCTTTTGCCCCTTGGACAAAAGGGTTAGCCTTATCCCTTCCTAATCATGCCTAATCATGCCATTAATGTTGTTAATTAAGCTTTCCACCAATGGGAGCATGACGCACTTGTCTTTGTGTGTAAGACTTCTACTTATGGAACTTGGGCGTTACAAGTTGGTATCAGAGCTGATAGGTTATAAATCTTAGTTATGAGTACCTAAGACTATAATCGTAGAGAGAAGGATAAGGAGATCACCACGTGATCATAGTAAATCATAATGTGAAAGTAGTTGTTAAACGATGAATGATTTATAGCTAATCTTATGAATGAATGGTACTACTGAAGTAATGCACGAAGAAGAACTTCAGTTGAGTTGTAAAGGATAGTATACGAATTAAAGAAAATTTGTATTAAGTAAAGAGAAAGTTAGAAGTTGTAAGATTTCAATTGAGGACTCATGTGATAGCTGAGTTGTATAAATCTTTGTATGGGTAAAGGTTTATACTTTGGTGTAACAGCCACTCGGTTTATTACAGTAATAATCATTGAAATTGGTCGCGCTATCAAGATGTATATGACGAGAAGGTGAATCTTTTCTCATCTTTATACATGATAGGTAGAGAATGATAAGGTAGGTGTGAGTTCTTGAAACTCATACTTATGGTAAGTTCATGACTCATAATTATATGGTATGTTTTTTTAACTTCTCAGTGAATGGACGCCTATGTTCTGTCTGGGATAGTTCTTAAACTCATATTATTGTAGAAAGTTCTTGACCTCATAATGTGTGGTAAGTTGATGGACTGTACTAAGGTATAGGAATGTTTAGACTGAAATGAGTTATTTTCAGTAGACTTAGCATTGAAGGTGCTAAAGAAGATTAAGTATTGTCGCAAGTAAGACAATGAAGGAAGGGGGAGAATAAGATATTCCAAGTCATCTAGCTATGCTAGATTTTGAAGTTTCTTGAATTCGTGTTGAAGTGCGCATTTTGGAAAATGAAAGAATTGGTTCAATTTTTGGAACCAATGGATTTTAAAAGAACTATTCTGGATATGTCTATGCTAGTTGATTCGGCTAGACAGAAATTGATTTAAAATATCAAAATAAATTTTATATCATCAGTGCATTTGATGCAAAGATGGTAAAAGGATGGAGTTATTAATGCAACTGAACCTAGTGTTGGAAGTGATCTTAGGATCAACAACCCGCTATGGTATGATGTATAATGACGAAGTCATAAACAGACAAAGTTCTCAACGTACTATGAAAAGTGCGGTATCATGACGTCATGAAACATTTTGATGTATTGCAAAAGAATTTAAAGAATTGGTCGATGTCAAGTGAGTTGACTAGACGAATGTTTCAAGTTGATGTCCAATTTATTGGTATGGTCTAAGCTACTTGATTTGGCTAAGATGAATGGTATGTCATGATTAAAAGAAAATCGAGCTTTCTTTGAAGAGCTATGGGTGTGGTTTTAAGAAATTCCGAGGACGGAATTTTTATAAGGGAGGAAGAATGTGACAACTCGGAAAATCGAATTATCCAGAATTTAAGATTTAAAGAATTAGTTATTAATAAAATTAATTTTATTAATACTATTATGTGCTATGTGTTTATTGATCGTTCTATAACCTAGAATGATTATTCATCGGGAGGATTCTAGCGACGAGCTAGACTGAACGAGTAAGAATTTTCAAGACGAAAATGAAATTTTTCTGCGAACAAAATATTTCTGGAAAAAAAGACGAAATAGGCACTATTCACCCGACGAAACCCTAAGGGTTAGGGTTTGAATAACCTAAGCCTTTTAGAGAGTTCGGTATGTCGAAATGACATTCCGTCGAAAGATTTGACGATAATATATTGTGAAAAGTTAAATAAGACGATAAAAGTTTTTCTCGAAAAACGTACAGAAATCAGATAAAATAAAAACAACAAAAAGTATTGTTATGTACTTTTCACTCGTGTAACTACGTTAAGGAAAAACGTGAAAGAAAACGCTTGACACCAAAAAGTGTTTTTTAGTTTTTTGAAAATCCGAAGAATACGTAAAAGTTAATCGGTAAAGGAAAGATGAAATATCCAAAAATATTTGGATTCTGAGAATCGCAGCTTTAATACCGCTTGTATTTAAACCCCGAAGATGGAACCACGAAGCTTCCAAGGGAAGCTACATAAATAGTAAGGAGGTGGAATAGTAAGGATAAGTTACTTAATGAGTAAGTAAACTTAAGAGTTAAGTAAACTTAAGAGTTAAGTAGACTTAATGGCTAAGTAAGTGTGGAGGCCTAGTAAACTTGGTGGCTAAGCCATGAATAGTAAGGCGGTTTGGTGAAATGACCAAAATACCCTTAGCCTTGAAAATCTATAAATATGAAGCTAACTTCATTGTTTTGGGATTTTGAAAAATTCTACAACTTTGAGAGAGAGAGAGAGAGAGAGAGTAAAAGGAAGAGGAAAAGCTTGCCAGAGTGCACGCTTTGTCCGACAGAAGAAGATTAAAGAAGGAAGGTAACCCGAAACCTAGCTTCTAATAAATTTTCTTTAAGTTTTCTATGTTAAAAACATAGCTTAACGAGAATTGAAAGTAAAAGATGTTAGAAATGATTTCTAATGGTTGAAATCGTGAGAAAATGAAGAAATAAGAAATAAGAAATTTAGTTTATAAATTTCTTAAGGAAGTGTAAGTTTCGTAAGGATTTTGAGCAATCCGAATGAATCTTATGAATGAGTAGGTCAAATAAGTAAGGAATGATGTTCTATAACATCAAATTCCAAGAAAAAATAAAATCGTAATCCAAAATATCGATTAAAAAACGAAGAACACGCGAAGAACGCGGAGAACATTGTTGATGGACAAATTTAAAACCATCGTAGGATAATTGTTGTTGATGGACAAGTTTAAAACCATCGCATATAAGTTAGTTGCTTATTGCCTGGTTAGGAACGTTAGAAATGTTCATGAAGAACGGATTAAAACTGAGCTATAACGAAGTTATGGCGAAAATTTTGTAAAAGAAGAACGAGAATTAGAAAGTTAGTAAATGAACCCGAACGTATAGGGTTTCATAATAATATAAGAGAAAGTATAAAATGTGAGTCGTGGACTCAAGAACGAATGAGTTCTGAGTTCGGATGACCGAATTACGGACGAACGAACGAAGAACGTTAATAACGTAAAACGAATAAAGAACAAAGATTAATCTAATTGAATGGCATGTTAACAAATTCAGAATGAAGTTCTATCCAAGGGTAATCGAAGTACGTAAGATAAGGAAGAAAATGGCTTTGGAACGACCTCGTTCCGAGTTAGAACGAATAAGATATGAGATTTCAAAGTCAGCGTCTCAAGCTTGTAAAAGACTTAGAAAAATTTTCTAGGTTTCATGCTTGGCCGCAGTCATGAAGTCGTACCTTTGGGTTACTGCACTCGCAGCTTAGCTAGTCGGGCCATTAGCTAATTGCTATAAGTACCGCAATGAAGAAAAAGAAAGGGAAGGGCACCTTCAAATTGTGCAATACGGTCAGACGATGCCCAAAAATAAGATTTTTACTGCTCAATTACTAGGGGATGTGCAAGAAAGAAATATGAACATGTAATTCAACTAATGTAACACTTAATTAAGTGTATTAAACCTTTGATGAAGTTTGAACGAAAAGATTAAATGAGATTAAAAGATAAAGAATGTAGACGCGGGTTACGGAACCAATGTCCGGGAAACCGTAGTCACAATGAAACAAACGTGAGGGATTGCTATATTTGTGATTCCTTAAACGTTGATTGACTGGGTAATGAATAACATTTTGATGTTATGTCATGGTCATGAGAGATGAATGTAAAGCGTTTAGACGCTGTGAAAGCAACGTTGTTGCGATGAACGATCAGTCTTAGCATACAGCGAACCGTATGGTTTTGACATTAGGAAAGAATAATGAACATGGGGTTCAGGTGATAAGTAATGAATGAAAACGATTAATGTTAGGTTTTGTGAAAATCAAAGTAGCAATCAAATTGAAAATTTTAGCGGAAGTGAAATAAAATCAAATTTTAAAATTTATTTTTTTCACAAACCAATTATCCGGATCATCCTTTATGCATATTATTAATTAAACGAAGAATAAGAAATTATGAAATCATACCCTTGTAGAAACAAGCTTCCTCGTACGAAGTTCACCTCCTACTTCTCATGATCTCCTTGAATCTCCTGGGTAGATTCCTTCCTTTGATCAATTTAAGCCACCCAAGTGTATGGCCTCTAGAGGTGATCCACCAAAGAAGAAGAATTTTCAAGAAGAAAGGTATTGGCTCAAACCCTAGTTTTTCCTATCTCAGATAGAAAAAGGAGGCGTACTCTTCAACTCTTGGAATTACGTATATTAGATATCCGATATAAGACTCTCTTATAAAGATATCATGTAACCTATTATAATTAAAATAAGGTATTATTTATTTAATTAAACTCTTTTAATTAAATGGGCTCCTAATCCTATTAGGGTAATTAATTAAACTCCTTTAACTAATTTTCCTTCCTAATCCAAATAGGAATAAATGAGAGAACTTATATTAAATTAATTCCTAAACCTTTTAGAAATTAAAATAATAATAATTGTAATAATATTAATAAGACTCCTCTTATTAATTTATATTTAATATTTCTAAAATATTAAATAATAAATATTAAACTATTTAATTTATTCTATCACCATAGATTAAATTAAATATACTTAACATATTATTACAATTATGCCATTAACTTCTTAAATAATTATTCTTCCTTTTATGGTGTGACCCTTTAGGTTCTCCATATTAAACCTACAGAATAAATCAATTAGAACAATTCTAATCTCATTTAAATAAATAAATTAAACAAATAATTTATTTAAATAAATAATATTTATTCTACAATAGGGATAAGCCTCCCTAGCATTCAACGACTTTCCAGATAATATAGATTTCAACATTAATCATAAAAGAACCTTTGAGTAAATAGTTACCGTACAATTCAATTCTTCCACCATACAATGTCCCAATTAAATATAAGACATGGAATTCTTTGTCAAGTCTTATTTTATTTAATTATATGTATTTCGATTCCTAAATGCATGAACTCTAATGAATGCAAATTAGAAACTACTTTCTAATTTCATTCCACCTTGGCCAAGGATTCCAGGGTTGTCATTTATCGAATCACATAGGACATTTCTCTTCTTTTACTAGAAATGGTAGATTCTTTATTGATCATTCTTTATCTTCATATATAACTTATTACACCCAAGCATACCCTTTGATATACTCTAAGAATCTTAAGGAATAAGTCAAAGTGTAATTCATTATATATAAGATACTGTAATGATCTCAAGTCTAAGGATCATTTGTACTACTATCACTACAGGAATTCCTATTGACAAACAAGTAAAACTCCATTAGGTATTCCTTAGCGAGTCACGTTCAGTGAACTTATTCTCTAATAAGCACCTACATACTTGCTTTAGTGTCTCCACACAAATGATCATGAGATCAATCATCCTCATCTAATGAGCAAACAACGTCACGCACCAATCATCCCGATTCATTAATCCCTTTTAGTAATCCATTGATTGGGTACATTTTAGTTTTAAGCTATCTAAGAATTTAGATCTCATTAGCATGATCTCATCATGATTCTAAAAGCATTGCTTAAAACTATGGGTTTATCACATATTATTAAAAGCGACACCATGTAGATAATAAATGCCTTTAATAAATAATTCTTTTATTAATAAATATATAAGATTGATTACACAAAGATATGCTTTATCATCATACATGATTGGCTTGTATGCATAATACTTTCAATCTCCCACTTGCACTAAAGCCAATCAACCGTGGTATCTCATACCCATCTTCTCTAAGTGACGATCAAACTGCCGTTGTGTTAACGCTTTAGTAAATGGATCTCGCAATATTGTCTTGAGAGTCCACACGCTCGTGGTGACGTCTCTCTTTCAATGATCTCTCTCGATCAAATGAAATCGCCATGACACGTGTTTGGATTTCACGAGACACAGGGTTCCTTAGGTTTGCGCAATGACTCCGGTGTTGTCACGAGAATAAAAGGCTTGGTCCTTTAATGCTAGGAACCACACCAAGTTCGGTAATGAACTTTTCATCCAAACGACTTCCTTTGCGACTTCATTTGCGACTATGTACTCTACCTCTGATGATGAATCAAGAATCGCTTGTTTAACTGCTTGGAACTCTTCCAACTCATCTGCGCCCACCGCTTTAAGGTAAACACATACCACAAACGGATTTCATCATCATCTTGGTCTGCATTTGAAAACTTGAGTCTGTGAAGCCCTCTGGTTTTAATTCGGACCACCCGTAAACAAGAAATACATCCTTAGTTCTTCTTAAGTACTTTAGGATATTTTTCTCTTGCCTTCGGTGTTCTTCTCTGGATTGAGGAAAGTAGTTTTCACGTCCATCTCGCCAGATTTCAGTGAGTCATGGTAAGTCGCAATAGCAAGCAAAATCCAAATGGACTTGAGCATTGCTCTTCGTGAGAAGGTTTCGTCATAGTCAACTCCTTGTCTTTGTTTGAAACCTTTTTGCAACCAATCGGTCCTTATAGGTCTCTACCTTGCCGCCTCTCCATCTTTCTTTTAAAGACCCATTTACACCCAATAGGCTTAATGCCTTCAGGTGGTGAGACCAAAGTCCATACTTGGTTCTCATACATGGAGTCCATCTCGGATTTCATGGCTTCTTGCCACTTCTCTGAGTCTTTATTACTCATAGCCTGTTCGTAATTCAATGGATCATCATCATCTATGATGCGTACCTCATTGTCATCTTCTATGACAAGTCCATACCTGTCTGGTCTCTTTGGTACTCTTCCAGATTCACGAATAGGGTGTGGTACAGAAGGAATCACTACTTGGTTAGGTACCTCACTTTGATCTGTAGTATTTTTGGTTCTTGAACCTCTTGAAGATATATCTTACTCCCAATTTGACCCTTCAAGGATAAACTCCTTTTCAAGAAGGCGGCATGTTTCATAAAACAAACACCTTTTGATCAGGTTGGATGATAGAAATAATACCCGATGTTTCTTTAGGATATCCCACAAATCTACATTTGTCGATCTAGTCTGCGACTTATCGTTTTCAAACTTTTTGACATAAAATTTGGACAACCCCAAGTCTTAACATGCTTAAGATTTGGTTTCCTCCTATCCATAACTCATATGGGGTCTTGGGGACGGATTTTGTAGGTACCTTGTTAAGTAGGTATGCAAATGATTCTAGGGCATATCTCCGTAAGAAACTGGAAGGTCGGTAAAAGCTCATCATAGATCGAACCATGTCCAACAATGTTCGATTTCTCCTTTCGAGATACACCATTCATCATGGCGTCCTTGGTGGAGTCCATTGTGAGATTATACCATTTTCTTTGAGACAATTGAGAAACTCACCACTTAAGTATTCTCCTCCTCGATCAGATCGAAGAATCTTAATACTCTTACCAGTTTGTTTCTCAACTTCACTTCTGAACTCTTTGAACTTTTTAAATGATTCAGATTTGTATTTCATTAAATACACATATCCAAATCTTGAGTGGTCGTCAGTGAATGTAATAAAATAAGAATACCCTCCTCAAATGCGATTAGTTGTCATAGGTCCACATACATCATGTGTACCAACGCTAACAACTCTGTAACTCTTTCTCCTTTTCCACTAAAAGGAGATTTAGTCATTTTACCCATGAGACAAGATTCACAGGTTGGATATGATTCATAATCAAATAGCTCTAGGAGCCCATCTTTATGCAACTTGGATAATCTTGTTTCATTAATATGACCAGAGTCTCTGATTACCACATGAAGGTATAATTAACATCATCTCTTTTCCTTTTCTTAGTTTGTTCAATTTGAAATATATTTTCATGCAAGTCAAGTATATAAAGTCCATTTCGCAAATTACCAACACCATATAAAACATTATCATTATAAATAGAACAATTGTTGTTCTTTATTATAATATTAAAACCATCCATATCCAATACGAGATATAGAAATAATGTTTCTAATGATATTTGGAACAAAATAACAATTATTTAAATTAATGAACTTGCCAGTAGGCGGTTGCTAAACAATAAGTCCCTACAAATAATGCAACAACCTTTGCTCCATTTCCAACTCGTAGGGCGACCTCATCCTTTTCGACTTTCTACTTCCGACGGGTCCCTCGTATTATTACATATGTGAGAACCAAATCCGTATCCAATACCCAAGTAGAAGATTGACTTTCGAAAAAATTAATTTCAATCATAAACAAACCTTGATTAGGATTGAAGCTTCTCCAAGCTTCTTACTCTTTTGATTCTCGCAAGATAATCCTTGCGCCTCTTCTAGTGACTTACTTATTGCAATGGAAGCAAATTCCTTTGCTAATTGGATCGAGTTTCTTTGATCCTTCACTTTTGCCTTTTCCTTAGCCTTCTTGGATTTCTTCTTTTCGAGAAGATACCTTGGGCCTCTTCCTTTTCTTGGAAGAATCATCCACCATGAAGACATGGTTCTTCTTGGATGGGAAGTGACCTTCAAAGATTTTCAACATGTTAAGTAATTGAGCAAGTGACATCCAACTTATTCATGTGAAAATTCACAACAAATTGTGAGAAGGTGTCTGGGAGTGATCGCAAGACTAAATCTTGACTCAATTCCCCATCCACGACGAACCCAAGTCATCCAAGACGTTCAATCGATTTGATCATCTTTGGGACATGAGTCTCAATTCAGTAGTGCCCTCGGTCATCCGAGATCGGAAGAGCTCCTTAGATATTTCATATCTAGCGTCCTACTTTGCTCACCATACAACTCTCGAAGGTGCGGTAGCATAGTAGGAGCATCCATGTTTTCATCTTGTGGCTGAAGCTCGTTACTCATGGATGCGAGCATGATGCATTGAGCCACGATGCATCATCTTGCCACGCTTAAAAGTAGCAATCTCTTCCTCGAGGTCGCCTCTCGCAACTTTTGCGAGTACTGGAATTTTAGGACATAAGAAATCTTTTCAAAGAAGTGAGAACAATTCTCAAATTCCTTAACCAAATCCAGGTGTAGTTCGGATCCGGCCACGGTTTATTAAGCATCAAGTATGCTACGCAATAAAATTAGTGAATGTGACATTTTCAAAATTACGCATGTAAAAAGACAATATTTTAGCAAACATTCATTTAATTAATTACCAAAATAAATTAGGTCTTATTTTATATTGGTATCTCCCACTATTTTCTTCAAACTATATTACCCTCATTTATATAGTTCTACAAAATCTAATTAAAGTTTTTGCTAGTGAGAATAAGGATCCCATTTCAAATATATATAGCCTTGTGGTGACACAACAAACTATATATAAATAAATAGGTAGACAACTCCTTGTCAATTACATCATCAAGTAACTCCTTATGTTTTGCCTCTTAGATTATTTTGATCAAGTGGTGGCACATCCGAATCAAAATTATCTAAGTTATGTCCAACCTAGCACTTCCATATATTCAAAAAGAAAAATATCGCCCTTGTGGTGACACAACACAAAACAATATTGTTCAATTTTCTTTATAAGCATCAAATGTGATAAATTAACATCTTAAATACTTAATACTTGCCTTGTGGTGACACAACAAACTCATATTAAATATTTAATACTCTATTAATTTTATCATGCTAGAAGGCGACGTTCGATATTCTAAATATCTTTGAACGCTTAAGACTTAATATACAAAAACTTTGAGGGATTTGTTATTATTTGTCTCATCTTGTTTAGCGCGCATGCAAATATATATATAAAATACGCGTCATATTATTAAACATGCGAAGCATGTTTGCATAATATATAATATATATAATACTAGCATGCATATATAGAATACTATATTCTACCCGGATTGATTATGGACTTTTATTCTAGTTTGATTCACTAGAGCCACCAAGTGAACCAAAAGCTCAAACCCTATGGTGCAAGAATAAACATTTAAACATAACTATTACATTTAAACCCAGGCTCCATTACACGTGTCTTCAAACACTCCTTGCTCCTTGATCTCTGGTTCTTCGAAAAAAAATTCTAACTAATCCTATTACATTAAACTATTTAATTTAAATAGAAACCTTGATCAGCAGTCAAGGGGAAGTACATAGGAGAGAGATAGAATTTACATCAAGAAGAAAACCAGAAAAGACGAGGTACACAGACCTCATTTATTAAAACCCATTCATTCAAACATCCAACTAAAATAAATCCAATCATTGGTCAATAGTCCATAATCAATCCCATTTATTATCATACATATAAGCATATGTATCAATAAATAAAATCATAAGGAATAAGAAATTGACTTAATGAACATTATAGTTTAATAGTTCGGATAAGTTAAGATGAATTTAGGTTCTAGTACAATCGTAACCTTTGATGGTTGACATATAGGAGCTAGGCTGAACAATTCCTTCAGAGAGCGAAGGTATATACAAAACTGGCAACTGATCTAACTCACTGTTATGGGCAGTGTAGATGAGACGAGAACTTGTTTGTTGGTTATTTGTGGTAAACCACTAAGAGTACCATATAAACTACTAGCAGAGACATGATGTGTGCTGAGTCCTAGGAGAGTTATAAGAAGAAGATAAGAATGTAAATCATCAAAGATGATGAACGTATTAAGTAAGACATCTCCGTATGCCATGAAGTCGTTAACCGGTAAAGGAAGTTGGTTGCGTAAACTTAGTTTGTAAGAATGTGAACCCTAAGAAGTAAAGTTAAGTAAGCCAATGCATAAAGTTAAGTATATGACTAATTGGTGTATGTGTTATTTCCTTATCTGCTACATAGGAATTGGAATGAGCAGTTCAGCGTAAACTATAAGCTATAGCTGTGCGTAAGGCAAGTTTCCTAACTTCGTTCATATTTTAAATGAATGCTAGTTTCTAAACTTCTCAGATGTTGAACTTGAGAAGTTCTGTCTATGTGCAAATGTGTGATATTTGTACAAGGTGTTAGAATATATGAGGCCTTGTGCCACAATGTGAACACTTCGATGTTTCTATGATATGAACTGTTCTGTGATTGAACTGTTCAATATGAGCATGTTCTGTTTATACATTAACCGTTATTGTTAAGTCTGTGCTATTGATTCTAGCCAGACAAAATGTGTATGAAAGAGAGTAGAGAATGAAAGTATTTCAAAGGGAATGTAACTAATGTTTTAAAATGATAGGAATCGAGATTATTCCTATTATTCAAGCTGCTTCATAACCTTTGTTCGGTTATTAAAGTCTTACAAGAATGTTTGAATTCTTAAAGTTGTTTGTTCAACTGTTATGACTTGCTGGGCAATTGAATCCTCACACTTGCTTTAAATAAAAATATTTTCAGTGAACGATGTTAGAAAGAACTTAAGGATCTCGGAAAGATCATGTTGATCGGTATCCAGAAGAAGTTCCATTCATTATATGAATGAGCGTGAAGATCAAGCAAGGACTTGTAATATAGAATGATAAAATTAAACTATTGAATAGTTTAATGAACGATTATGTATCCTTGGTGGCGGATAAAAGTCACTTGTACAAGATGTAAAGAATAATGTAATTATCATTATTTGGAATGAAAGAGGTTTTAAGGTTTTAGAACCTGGGATTTTAGAACCTGGGTTTTAAGGTCTTATTCCATATCTAAATAAACTCCTTTATTTAATGAAAATGAAATCCAATTTCAACTCCAATTAGTTATTATGGAATCCAATTCCAACTCTAATTAGTTAGCATGAAATCTAATTTTAAAATTAAAATAAAACTTTTTATTTTAAGATTAAAATAAACTTTTTATTTTAAGATTAAAATAAATATTTTATTTTAATTATAAAATTATTATATATATAAATATATATTACGTTAATGTATATTATATATATAAACTCCTCCTGCTTTCTCCCATGAAATCGTTAGCAACCTTTTTTTTTTTTTTTAAAGTATCACTTGATAGCATGTAATGATTACAGGAAACAGGATTCCATCAAAAAAAAATCTCAATCACGTGATTGTAAGGAATTTTCATGGAAACAGGATGTCAAAATATATATTCATAATAAATGATCCACGTTATCTTGTATCATGGACTGAGGAAGAAAAAAAAATAGCCATGGCCGAAATCAAATAACCTTTTATAAAATGCGAAGTGATTTCACCTTTTTTTAAAAAAAAATAAATTTTATACAATAAATTATGCCCAATTAAATTATTTTAAACACATATCAATATACATATCAAATTTGAATAATTAATAATTCGCATAAAGGTTTGGCTCTGATGCCACTGTTAGGTTTGTAATATTCATGAACGCAATCAAATTGCACAAAATAAGCGGAAACGTGTAAAAATCAGAGTTTAAATTTTACAAACCATATACCCGGATCACCCTTTATGCACAATTATTAATTAAACGAAAAGATAATGAACAAGAATTATACCCTTGAAGATTCGAGCTTCCTCAGGTACGAGTTCACCTCCAAATCCTTTCGCGTCTAACTTGAATCCACCGGGTTTGGTTCCTTCGTTTGATCAACGTTAACCACCCAAGTGTTTGGCCTCTGGAGGTGATCCACCAAGGAAGAAAAAGAATTCAAGAAGATGGGAGTTTGGCTAAACCCTAGTTTTCTATCTCTATAGAAAAAGGCGTACTCTCCCAACTATTAGAATTACGTATTCACGTGTTGTGAAAGTGTCAACCCCCTCACTTATAATAAGACTCCTCTTATTTATAGATGTAGGCAACCCTCCTAAACAATTAAGGATTTGGGCTTTTTTTTTAATTAATTAAACTCCTTTAATGAATTAGGCTCCTAATCTTATTAGGAATAATTAATTAAACTTTTAATTAATTAGCCTCCTAATCTTATTAGGAATAAATGAGAATACTTTTATTAATTAATTCCCAAACTCCTTTAGGAATTAAATAATAATAATAATAATAATAATAATAAGAGTACTCCTCTTATTAATTTATATTTAACATTTCCAAAATATTAAATAATAAATATTAAGCTATTTAATTTATTCTATCACCATAGATTAAATTAAATATACTTAACTTATTATTATAATTATGCCATTAACTTCTTAAATAATTATTCTTCCTTTTTATGGTGTGACCCTTTAGGTTCTCCATATTAAACCTAGTTGTGAATAAATCAATTAGAAATAATTCTAATCTTATTTAAATAAATAAATTAAACTATTAATTTGTTTAAATAAATAATATTTATTCTAAAATAGGGATAAGCTAGCCTCCCTAGCGATTAACGACTTTCCAGATAATATAGATTTCAACATTAATCATAAAAGAACCTTTGAGTAAATAGTTACCGTACAATTCAATCCTTCCACTATACAATGTCCCAATTAAATATAAGACATGGAATTACTGTCAAGTCTTATTTTATTTAATTATATGTATTTCGACTCTTAAATGCACAACCCCAAATAATGCAAATTAGAAACTCCTTTCTAATTTCATTATGCCTTGGCCAAGGACTACTGAGTTGTCATTTATCGAATCACATAGGACATTTCTCTTCTTTTACTAGAACTGGTAGATTCTTTATTGATCATACATTATCTCCTTGTACAACTTATTATACTCAAGCATACCCTTTGACATACCCTAATGGTCTTAAGGAATCAGTCAAAGTATAACTCATCATACATAAGATACTATGATGATCTCAAGTCCAAGGATCACTTGTACTACTATCACTACAGGAATTTCTATCGATGAATAAGTAAACTCCATTAGTTATTCCTTAGCGAGCCACGTTCAGTGAACTTCTTCTCTAATAAGCACCTACATACTTGCTTTAGTGTCTCCACACAAATGATCATGAGATCAATCATCCTCATCCAATGAGCAAGTGACGTATGTACCAATCTATCCGGATTCACTAATCCCCAATTTAGTAATCCAACGATTGGGAACTATTATAGTTTTAAGCTTTCTAAGAATTTAGATCTCATTAGAATGATCATCATCATTATTCTAAAAGCATTGCTTAAAACTATGGGTTTATCACATATTATAAAAACAAAGATCATGTAGATAATTAAAAGCCTTTAATAAATAAATACTTTTTATTAATAAATGAATAAGATTGTTACAAAGTATATGCTTTATCATCAAACATGATTGGCTTGTGTGCATACTACTTTCAATCCGGAAGTGAAAATAGACCGGATTTTGAGGCGTTACAAGTTGGTATCAGAGCTGATAGGTTATAAATCTTAGGTATGAGTACCTAAGACTATAATCGTAGAGAGAAGGATAAGGAGATCACCACGTGATCATAGTAAATCGTAGTAACAGGCGAGCTGTTAAACGATGAATGATTTATAGCTAATGCTATGAATGAATGGTACTACAAAGTAGTATGTGAAGAAGAACTCAGATTGAGTTGTAAAGGATAGTATACGAATTAAAGAAAATTCGTATTAAGTAAAGAGAAAGTTAGAAGTTGTAAGATTTCAATTGAGGACTCATGATAGGCGAGTTGTATGAATCTTTGTATGGGCGAGGTTTATGCTTTGGTGTATGACCCACTCGTTTATTACAGTGATAATCATTGAAATTGGTCGCGCTATCAAGATGTATATGACGAGAAGGTGAATCTTTTCTCATGTATATACTTGATTGGTAGAGAATGATAAGGTAGGTGCGAGTTCTTGAAACTCATACTTATGGTAAGTTTGTGACTCATAATTATATGGTATGTTTTTGAACTTCTCAGCGAATGGACGCCTATGGTCTGTCTGGGATAGTTCTTAAACTCATATTATTGTAGAAAGTTTCTGAACTCATAATGTGTGGTAAGTTGATGGACTGTACTAAGGTATAAGAATGTTTAGATTGAAATGACCAAACTAACCTTTTTATTATTTTAATTAGGTGGAGTGTAGATCTAACCCTAGTAAGGAGTTGGTGACCAACTCTAGCCAGTAACATGGTCTAGTAAGCAACTTTAATCATCCAACTTGCTAGATTAAATATATTGCATCATAGATTAAGAGTATACAAGTAAGTAAAGTAAGTTACTTTAGTTCTCAACCTATCCAAGTCTTCTCTCTTTCTCCCATCCGAAAATTTTGAGTAATAGTGAGTGAAAAACAAAGTTCAGAACACTTCATGTGTGACGCCCCCAAAACAGGTATACATCACCCATCTTGGGTCGCCAGAAAATACATGGTACATAAATTCAAATACAACTTAATTATACAACAGTCGTGTAAAATACGACAAAACATAGCTGAGAGTTTAAACAAGAATATTGTCATCTAGACAATATCCACACTCAATGGTGTTCTCATTATAATTATTATCACATTATTTACAGTAGAATAGTGAGGACTATTGAAGTCATTTATCCCGGACCATCACTCCATTCCCCAGGCTAGTCCCACCTATATTCTCATTTCACAAGAGAACAATGAAAGAAAGGGTGAGCTCAACTAGCCCAGTAAGAAATATTATGACTAAAATAATCCTTAGCCTTTAACAGTATAACAACTGATAAAATACAATTGACAGCAAGTTTTAGATCAACAACTGCAGCGGAAATAAGCAATCCATTAGAAGAGTCAAGTATAGAATAAAATCTACTATCTTCTAAGATTTAAAAAGCTTTTCATCAACTTTATCTCTGAGACTCAGCTTAATATATAAACCATATCATCGAATCATCCCTGCACTACGGGCCAAAGATATTCATGAAATCATCAATGGTCATGACTATACCGAATAATCTCTAGTCATAATCATACCAACAACTGTCCATCAATGCATTACAGGCCACTAAGGACTTTTACCATATCATTCGTTACATTACGGTCATTATTATACCGAATAATTCATGGTCATAATCATACCAAGTCCATCTATGCACGTAAGCCAAAGATGACTTTCATCACAATATAAGCACGAGGATGATGATAATGACATAATAATTCAATAAAACAAGTTCAAAGATAAATTTTAAAGATTTATAATTTAATTTATCCAGAATTCAATAACGTTCAAATTGTCAACATGATACTGCTTTGTGGAGTAAAATTCTAGAATAATATTCATGTACCAAAAATAATTTGGACAAAAAAGAAATATATTTTTAGGGTAAATAGTACACCGTGAATAGTACTTCGGGAATAGTATCCCGTGAATAGTACCCCGATATAAAAAGTACCCCAAATACCCGAGTGAGTAATACTAGAGTGAATAGTAATTGGATGAATAGTAACTCGTGAATAGTACTCCGACACAAAAAGTTCCCCGAATACTCGAGTGAATAATACTAGAGTAAATAGTAACCGGGTGAATAGTAACCCATGAATAGTAACTCGTAACAGAAAAATAACAAAGAAAACGATATTTCATGACGAGTACAAAAGAAATGATATCCCAGATGAGTAGAATAGAATATACGAAACTGAAAATGGATTTTCACCCGCCATGCGGTAATCCACGTAGACGGATCATTTCTAAAATTTAATAAAGAATGAATATGAAGGATCATTCACCATGCATGCGGTAGTCCACACAGACAGGTTATTCCAACAAAATAATAAAGAATTGAATAACAAAAGAATTCATCAGGCATGCGATAGACCGCACAGACAGGTTATTCCAACAGAATAATAAAAAATGGAACGAGGTCATGCGTAATCCACACAGATAGGATATTCCAACAAAATAATAAAGAATAGAACCAGGTCATGCGTAATCCGCATAGACAGGATATTCCAACAAAATAATAAAGAAACTAACCAGTCATACGTAATCCGTGCATGACGAGGATATTCCAAATGTAATAATAAAGAATGGAATAACAATAGAATTCACCGAGCATGCGATAGATCGAATGACGAAAAGTTATTCCAATGGAATAATAAAGAATGAAATAACAGAAGAATTTTACAATGTATGCGGTACTTCACATAGACATGTTATTCCAACATAATAATAAAGAATGGAATAACAACCCTTATGAGTATTGAAAGAAAATAACTCTCTTCATGAATACGAAAGAATAATACCCCTTACCTCAAAAGAAGACTGGATGCTGTAATAGTGAGGTAGCAGACTTCTCTTCTTCTTTCTCTTTATAATTTTTCTCTATAATAATTGCTCTATAGCTTTAGTGAATTGGTGAAAAATAATGAAGGAATGAGCTTCTATTTATAGGAAAATATAGTTTTGATAATTGCACGTTTTGGGGCTCGAAATATTACAGTATAATACCTTCCTATTTTCCTTCATTTTTAATTTAGTCCTGCAAGTATTATCAAACTTGCACCACCTCCCCTAATAGTAAATCATGTGAATCAATAGTTCTAGACATTTGAAAATACAAATTACAGTATAGTACCTCCATCTATACCTCCATTTTTAACTTAGTCATGCAAGTATTATCAATCTTGCACCAACTCCCCTAATAGTAAATGAATGTGAATCAATAGTACACACATGTGAACAAATAGTTAGAATCATGTGAATCAATAGCAATTAATTGCTCATTTATCTGGTTAATTACTCGATTGGTCAATATAACCTCCAGACATCAATTATTATTGAAATAAATGTCAATTTTCACTAACACTAATAATTCCCACATAATGGAACTATCAATTTCATCTTTAATCAACACGAACTTATTCATCATTAATATTATAACTCACAATATTTAATAACCGTGTCGCTTCTGTGAAAAAGGGGCTTTCAGATAAGGATTTCTCCTTATTATGCGCGCAATTGATTAGGTGACCAAACCTCTCCTTGATGTAACTTCTAGACATTGTCAATATTGCAAATAATAATATGAATAACTTTGCCGTCTCAATTATTGATTTAATAATATATATCATGCAGATGATATTGTGACAATAATTGAATCAATAATATGAAAGATATGATGCAGCAATTACTGTAGAAATAAATGAGTATAACTGAGTGACTTCTTACGTAAGCATCAATAATCAATACCATTTGCTACTATGCAACCACGCGTATTACTGTACTTTTACTACCGAGTAGTTCAACAGTTTTGACGGTAAGACTTTTGCCGTTATTTTTATAAAAAGATAATTATATCGTTTTCTAACTACGACAATACTTCCATTGTGGGGTCCACCAATGATTGTACCGTCATACGAATATTCCCTGTTAAAACAAATATTCCTCGACCAATCGAATATTATATAACAACTTGCTTACTTTGCAAAATTTATAAATATTACCCACGACTATAATATTATATCAAATCCGCACCAAAATATTCAAAAAAATATTTTGAGAAATTTAAATCTTTATTCATAAAATTTGGGGTCTCACATCATGGCTTGCCAAGGATCAGAATCAAAAGTCAGATTCAAGAATCAAAGCTAAAAAGGTATAAAAACCCTAAACTTAGAAATTTATGTGATTCATATTATTTATTGTTGTTTATTGTTTAAAGTTATGTTAGAAGGTGTCATTTAGTGATTTGGGTTGTTATAACTCAGATCCATAACACTTAGATGCTCGAAATTGATGTTTTTAGAATTCTGGAAAAATTAGAAACTATGGTCTAACAACGAATGTCAGAGCCTCTAGATCTTTCTGTGTTAAGTGTTATGTGTGTTTTATGTTATGGATATGTTCTTTATCATGTGTACTATGATCTGGAACTGGAAATAGGGTCAGATCATGTCTAGAACTCATGATATGAGCCGTCAAAGAGCATTGACCGACATTGACCAACTGGTTTCTGGGCAGCCTAGAAACCCAAAATGGTCTGACAGTGACTTTAGAGGCCTTAGATCTTGCTTCTGGTAAGGACTTTAGCCATATTGTTGTATTCCATTTGTAGACTGATATGTAGTGTGACGCCCTCAAAATAGGTATACATCACCCATCTTGAGTCGCCAAATACATGGTACATAAATCAAATACAAACTTAATTATACAACTGTCGTGCAAAATACGACAAAACATAGCTGAGAGTTTAAACAAGAATATTGCCTTCTAGACAATATCTACTCTCAAATAGAGTCCTCATTACATTTATTATCACACTATTTTATAGAATAGTGAGGACTTCTATAATACCATCTCGGACCATCACTACGTTCCTCGACTAGTCCCGGCTACATTCTCATTTCCTGAAGAAAACAATGAAAGCAAAAGGGTGAGCTCAATTAGCCCAGTAAGAAATATTATGACTAAGATAATGTAGAATAAATTATCATTAGTCTTCAACAGTGTTAAACTGATAAAATACAATAAACATCAAGTTTAACTGCAGTGGAACAAGCAATCCATTAGAAGAGTCAAGTAGAGCATGATATTTACTATCTTCTCATGATTTAAAATGTTTTCATCAATTTTTATCGCTGAGACTCAGTTTAATAAATAAACCACATCATCGAATCATCCTCGCTTTACTGAGCCAAGGATATTCATTAAATCATCAATGGTCTTGACTATACCGAATAATCCCTGGTCATAATCATACCAAAAACTGTCCATCAATGCACTATAGGCCACTGAGGATTTTTACCACATCATTTATAACATTACAGGTCATGATTATTTCGAATGATCCCTGGTCATAATCATACCAATCAACAGTCCATCTATGCACGTAAGCCAAAGATGACTCTCATCACAATATAAGCATGAGGATGATGACAATGATATAAGCCATAATCAAACTTAATCAAGGATAAATATTAAAGACTTTAAATTTATCCAGAGTTTAAAAATATCTGAATTGTCAACATGATAGTGCTTTGTGGAGTAAAATTCAAGAATAATATTCCTGTATCAAAAATAATTTGGACAGAAAAGAAATATATTTTTCGGGTGAATAGTACCCTGTGAATAGTACTTCAGGAAAAATACCTCGTGAATAGTACCCCGACATGAAAAGTACCCCAAATACCCGAGTGAATAATATTCGGGTGAATAGTAATTGGGTGAATAGTAACCCATGAATAGTAATTCGTGAATAGTATTCGAACATGAAAAGTGCCCCGAATACCCGAGTGAATAATACTAGTGAATAGTAACTGAGTGAATAGTAACCCGTAAATAGTAATTCATGAATAATATTCCGGTATGAAAAGATCAATAATTATCAAGAAAGCTCATAATAATATTTCCAAGAAAAGATACTAGATAAAGCGCAATTATCAAGGATATTCTACTAATTTCATGGAGTATAAAAGCAATACTTCAACAGAATGAGTGTATAATCAGGAATACGAGACAAAATAATATTACTCACATACTACAGAGTATGGAAGAAAATATTATTCCTATGAATACTGAACAAAATAATATCTCTTACCTCAGAAGAAGACTAGATACTGGAATAGTGAGGAAGCAGACTTCTCTTTTCCTTTCTCTCTATAGATTCTCTCTCTATAGCTTCTATCTCTATAATTGCTCTTGTGAGACTTAGTGAATTGGTGAGAATGAAGGAAGAATGAGCTTCTATTTATTGGAAAATATAGTTTCGATAATTGCACGTTTTGGGGCTCAAAATATTACAGTATAATACCTTCATCTTTTCCTTCATTTTTAATTTAGTCCTGCAAGTATTATCAAACTTGCACCACCTCCCCTAATAGTACATCATGTGAATCAATAGTTCATTCATGTGAATCAATAGTTCTATACATGTGAAAATACGAATTACAGTATAGTACCTCCATCTATACTTCCATTTTTAACTTAGTCATGTAAGTATTATCAATCTTGCACCACCTCCCCTAATAGTACATGAATGTGAATCAATAGTACACACATGTAAACAAATAGTTATAATCATGTGAATTAATAGCAAATAATTGCTCATTTATCCGATTAATTACCCGATTGGTAAATATAACTTCTAGACATCAACTATTATCGAAATAAATGTCGATTTCTACTAACACTAATAATCCCAACACAATGGAACTATCAGTTTCATCTTTAATCAATACGAACTTATTCATCATTAATATTATATCTCACAATATTTAACAACCAAATTCGTTCCCGGAAAGATGGGGCTTTACGATAAGGATTTCTCCTTATCATGCCGCAATTAGATGACCAAACCTCTCCTTGACAGAACTTCTAGACATTGTCAATATTGCAAATAATAATATGAACAACTTTGTCGTCTCAATAATTGATTTAATAATATATAAAATATTATGCAGATGATACTGTGACAATAATTGAATCAATAATATGAGAGATATGATGCAACAATTACTGTAACAATAATTGAGTATAACTGAGTGACTTCTCACGTAAGCATCAATAATCAATACCGTGTGCTACTATGCAACCACGCGTATTACTGTACTTTTACTACTGGGTAGTTCAACAGTTTAACGGTAAAACTTTAGCCGTTATTTTTATAAAAAGATAATTCTGTCGTTTTCTAACTACAACAGTACTTCCGTTGTGGGGTCCACCAATGATTGTGACGTCGTATGAATATTCTCTGTTAAAACGAATATTCCCTGACCAATCGAATATTATATAACCACTTGCTTACTTTGCAAAATTTGTAAATATTACCCACAACTATAACATTATATCATATCCACACCATAATATTCAAAAATATATTTCGAGAGAAATTAATCTTTATTCATAAAAGTTGGGGTCTTACATGTAGGCTATATTATTATACCTCCAGAACACTTACATCGTGCATATAATGAAAGTTATTGCTGGTCAAAGTAGAGTTGACTAGCTGTTTTGTCTTAAATCTGGAAAACCCAGATTTCTTCATGAGGCATTTTTCTGACAAGGTTTGACCAGCCTTGATCGTTCATTCGTGTTGTTGTTATGATGATATGATGATATGTTATTGTACCTGGGCATGCATTCTACAAGTATGAACCGTTGGATCTTACATACTAGAACCAGAGCGTAAGTTATAAGGATCTAAATATAGCACCCTTAATTGTTCTTCATTTTCTGAAAAACCCAGAAAATGAAGAACAACCTTGTCAGACTTTTCTGAAGTTTAGATCTCCCTAATACGTTGTGAAATGGACATGAAAATTGTTTAGACTTGTAGTACTACATTAGTACTACAACATTATCTCATTAAACAACCCAGAAACAACAAGGAACATAGATCAAATTCTGGTCAAACTACCTACCCTGTACACTGAGTTTGAAGATCTGCGTTTACTGATGAACACTCAAGAACACCTATAGCGACGGTTTCGTCGCTATAGGGCCCTTTAGTGAGAGTTTATTTATGCAAATTAGTTATTTTATTTAATAAATAAAGAAAATTAGTTTTAATTATTAAAAATATAAAATAAATTACTAAAAATTATTTTAAAGTCTAAAAATAAGTTTTTAATTATTTTGAATATATTTCATTAATATTTATTATTTTTGGAATATTAATGGTATTTAATTTATTTAATTATAATATTAAATAAATTACTTAAAAATGATTTTAATACTTGAAAAATCATTTAAAATTATATTATGGTATAAAGAAATATTTTCAGCTATTTTTAATGACTTTTAATATTTTGTGATGAATTTTATTAATAAATTAATATTAATGATGATTAAGTTATTTAATAAATGTATTAAATAAATTATGAAAAATAGAATTAATGATTTAAAAATTATATAAAAATTATTTAAATGTTATAAAAATATTTTAAGTTATAAAATATAACTTTTAATATTTTGTTATGAAAAATATTAATTATTTAATATTAATGATATTAGATTTATTTAATAATTATATTGAATAAATTAGTTTAAAAATAATTTTAATATTATAAAATCATTTAAAATGAAAATAAAGTGTTTAAAGATATTTTAAGTTATAAAATATAACTTTTAATATTTAAAGGATAATTTTATTAATAATTTAATATTAATGATATTAATTTAACATTAATGATATTAAATTTATTTAATAATTATATTAAATAAATAGTTGAAAATGGTTTTATTGATTTAAAATCATTTAAAAGGATATAAATGAATTAAAAATATTTTAAGTTATAATTAATGACTTTTAATATTTGGATAAATAATACATTAATATTTTAATAATAATGGTAATTATTTAAAATTGATTTTAAATATTTTAAAAATAATTTAAGGGTAATATTAATACTTTAAAAATATTCTAAGTTATTATAAATAACTTTAATATTTTGGCAAGAGTTTCATTAATAGTTTAATATTAATTAAATGTTAATGATAATAGAATTATTTGATATTTAAATCATTAAATAATGATTTCAGTGTTTGAAAATTCATGATATATATTAATAATTGTTTAAAAATTATTATAAGTCATTTAAAAATAATTTGACCGATGTTTAAATTATATTGAACTTCGGTGTAGTCTTAAACTCGATAATTATCCGATAAAGCTGTCGGTACATCGACATATTTCAGAAATTGATCTGGACTTAGATATTTTGATTGTATTAATGTTTGTTTGTGATTCAATGACTGTTGAACATGTGTGATAATATGAATAGGTTATGTGCTGACTGCAAAATGTAGTACTATGTGTTATAGTATATTGTTCTAATCGAACGAATGATCTGATTAATGATAGGTCATGATATAAAAGATAAAACTTAGTTGCATTTTATAAGCAGCAGACCATGCAAGTATCCTACCTTTGCATTTTCTTTATGCAATGGACATGAGTAAGAAAGTTTCAAAATTATATTATTATTGTACTAGATTATTAACCCTATTGTTATATATGTTATATCCGATCATTGATTATCAACATGGTACTATATGGTAATTCAGATAAATATATTATGTCCGTTAATTTCTAAATATGGTTATTCAAGTGTCCCCACTTGGATAATCATTGTATTTAATCATATATTGATATATATATATATATATATATATATATATATATATATATATATATACCTCTAAGCTATTTGATCAGCTAGACACAAATTTAGAAATATCGTTGAGTATGATAAAACCTTTTTGTATCCAATCAAATTATTTTGATTTGGATTCCCGACTATGTATGAACATCCCGAACATGGGAAAACTTTTATGCGCCCAAGGCGGACAGAGTAAACGATAATATCATTCTTGCATGTAGTATTGATCAATACAAGGCACATTGGGCAGATCACCCTCATGTTCGTAAGTTTTGACAGTTTACGGATGAAGTTCTGCTAAACCTTAGCGAAAATGAAAAACAATGTTCATAGTATGTCACCTTAACCCTATTTATAGTCAGTACATAGCTTCAGAAATTTGATAGAGAGTTGTTATGTTATTATTATCGGTTTAGATTACTTCAAACTTTTGATTTATTGTAGAAGTGTAGTACAAAGAAAACATTTAATCCTTTCAGCTAATATTTCTAATTGTTATTACTTGCTGGGCACTCAAATGATCATCCTTGCTTAATTTAAATGTTTTCAGTTAAGTATGATCGGCCAGAGGGCTCTGCCAAGAACAAAGGGAAAGAAAAGATATCCGAATAAGTTTGTGTTATCTTATGTAATAGCTAGACTTAAATAAGATGATTATATTTATTATCTATCATGTAATGAAATGTTTTAAGGTCGTGTACCTGGGATTTAGACAACTATGATATGTAAATTAAGTTTGATATTTATGACAATATTATTACTATTCTGCTCAGAGAAATGGTATCGTAAAGCACTGAGTTTGGGTTTCAAGTACCTAGATTTGGGAGCGTTACAATTTGGTATCAGAGCTTTAGGGTTAGAAACCTTAGGTGGGGGAAGACCTTAGGCTATAACCTTAGAGCAGAGGAAAATGTTGAAAGTAAAAATAACTCACATAGAGTTTAAAAGGAGATGAATCGAATAAATTCATCGTCAAACAAAAATAAAAGATAACTTATATTAAATTATTATTTACTGTGTGTATATGTTATATGCTAATCAGGATAATTTATGTGTATAGATGACAGATAGAAAAGGATTAGGATACCCTCAGATCGTAAAGAATGAGCAAATCTCCATAACCAAGATAATCTCCATACTGGTGCAGAGCCGCCTTACTCAGAGCTTTCCACCTCTTTCGCCTTCCTCTTTTTTGCAGAGTTCTTTCTGCTGCTCCCTGTTGTTGTTAACCTTCTGTTCTCCTTTGGGTTTTTCTTCTAATTCACAAACAGTTGTGGAGACATTACTTTGTGAACATTCAAAGGTTCTCCATCATCATTCTTGATTTTGCCTCCCAGCTTCTTCTTCATCACAATACTTAGCAGTCTTCCATGAAACACTTTTGTAAGTGGTTTTTCTGTAGACCTCTTCAACTTAGCCTTTTCTATCCATTTGGAGATTTGATCGAATAGGATAGCTCCAAAGTTGATTTGCTTCTTCAGAACTATTATAGACATAATCTTTAACTGCTGATCGAGTACAGTGTCATGTGTTGTATCCTTGCATAGTATACATTTTCCCACTATCTCAGCAAGGAACTCGAATTCCTCAGGAAACTCCTTCTTCATGTCCTTCGGACTAGGGTTTCTTTGGTACCGCATTAGCCTCTTGCCTTCTTCAATGTCGACTTCATCCAGGTTTATCAGACCTTGATTGGGAAACCCTAGACATTGATTGATGTCTGATGCTCTTATCTTCAGACTTGATCCTTTCACCTTAGTGGTCAGAAGCCCAGAATTCGTTGAAGCATTTGAGTAGAACTGCTTCATTAGCTCTATATAGACTGGAGTGTCGGTCTCCAAGCACTCAAAGAACCCAGCCTTCTTTACGAGCTCAAGTATGTCCTTGAACTTTGTTTCTGATTTTTCAAACTTTTTAAAGCCGAGTTGGATTCTTGTTATAACTCGTCATTCTGCCATTTGAAGAGTTCAAGGTAAATGGGTATGTGATTCAGAAAGATTTATGAGAAATAGCTGATTGTGATTTGGGCTCTGGAGGTTTAATTGATTTTGGCTTCGAAGAGGATTATAGGTGTGACGCCCCCAAAAATAGGTATACATAACCCATCTTGGGTAGTCAGATACATGGTACAGAATTTAAATACAACTTACTAATATAACTGTCGTGTACAATACGACATAAACTATGAGTTTGAATACAATATTGTCTACTAGAGATCATACAAACTCAAAAGGAGTCCTCATTACAATTATTATCACACTATTTCACAGAATAGTGAGGACTACTAATGCTATCCTCTAGACCATTACTCTCGCTCCCTCACTCGTCCCAAATATATATTCTCATTTCACGAAGAAACAAAGTGAAAGAAAGGGTGAGCTCAACTAGCCCGATGAAATATTATGACTAAGATAATGCGAGAATAAATTATCATTAGCCTTCAACAATGTTAAACCGATAAAATATAATGAACATCAAGTTTAACTACAATGAACCAATGAATCCATTAAAAGAGTCAAGTAGAAAATAAAATCTACTATCTTTTATGATTTAAAAGGTTTTTCATCACTGTTATAACTGAGACTCAGCTTTAATAAATATTCCAAATCATCGAATTACCCCTGCACTATGGCCAAGGATATTCTTTAGTATCACGACCACAATTATTCATGCACTACGGCCAAGAATAGTTGTGTATTCATCAATGGTCATGATCATGCCAACAACTATCCATCAATGCACTACCGCCACTGAGGAATTTTACCACATCATTTGTAACATTACGGTCATGATTACACCGAATAGTCCTTGGTCATAATCATACCAAGTCCATCTATGCACTACAGGCCACAGAAGACTTTTAACATAATATAAACATGAGGATGATGACAATGATATAAGAATTCAATAAAACAAGTTCAAGAATTATTTTATCTAGGAATTATTAACGTCCAAATTGTCAATAAGATACTGTTTTGTAGAGTAAAATTCAAGAATGATCAGAAGAATATTTCCATGAAAAGATACTGGATGAAACGCAAATATCAAGAATATTCTACTAATTTCATGGAGTATAAAGTCAAAGTTTTAACCAACCGGGGTATAATAAAGAATGGAATAACAAAGAAAATCACCATGCATGCGGTGCCCGCATGAGGCAGAGTTATTCCAACGTAATAATAATAACGGAACCGTCGTCGAATTCATTCATGCAACAAGATGTTCCAACAGAATAATAAAAAGATGGAACCAGATCCGGTGTAAAACACATGAATAGGATATTCCAACGAGAATGATAAAAAGATTTTACCCGGTCAGGTGTAAAAACACGCAGCATGGATGTTCCAATGAATAATAATAAGAAGAATGTCACCAAGTTTAGGGTAAACCATGTATACTGATTATGTATAGGGTATGTCACAGCGTATACAAGGTTATTCCAATGAATAATAAAGAATGGAATAATAGAGGATTTCACCAAGTATAGGGTATGCGCACGTATACGAGTTATTCCAATGTAATAATAAAGAATGGAATAACGTGAAGTTCTCTTCATGAATAAGAAAGAATAACACCCCTTACGGGTACAACAAATAATATCCCTTACCTTAGAAGAACTGAATATTGGAAAAGTGAAGTAGCAGAATACTTTTCTTCTTTCTCTCTATAGTTTCTCTCTCTAGAGTTTCAATGAATTCGTAAGAAATAATGAAGGAATGAGCTTTCTATTTATAGAAAAACTGAGGGTGGCTCTTGGTCTTAACGAAGGGTCAAAATGACTCTTGGTAATATTAAAGAGACAACTACTATTTGTGAAGGGGTAATTAACCCTTGGAACACCGAAGAGGCAGTTAACTCTTGGTAATATTGAAGGGACAACTACTATTTGCGAAGGGGTAATTACTATTGACGAAGGTAATTACTATTAACGAAGGTAATTACTATTGAAGAAGGTAATTACTATTGACGAAGGTAAATACTATTGACGAAGGTAATTACTATTCACAAAGGTAATTACTATTCACAAAGGTAATTACTATTGACGAAGAGACTCTTAGATGATGACATATGGGCCCCCCCATAAAATAATCAAACTTACCACAAACGTCTCATAACAAACTCTTTATATACATCAAGGATTGAATAAATATTACCACAAGTCATTTTATTTTTAATCAACACATTTTTAATCTTTCAACAATTATTAATCATTTATAACTTGTCGTCTCAATTAATAATATAACATATTATACAGATGATACTGTGACAATAATTGAATCAATAATATAAGAGATATGATGCAACAATTACTGTAGCAATAATTGAGTATAGCTAAGTGACTTCTCACGTAAGCATCAATAATCAATACTGCGTGTTACTACTATGCAACCACCGCAGCGTATTCTTGTACTTTTACCACCGGGTAGTTCAACAGTTTTACGCGGTAACACCTCCGCCATTATTTTTATAGAAAGATAATTTTGTCGCTTTTCTAACTACGACAATACTTTCTTTAGATTAATGGGGTCCACTGATGATTGAGCCGTCGTCACGAATATTCCCCGACAAAAAAGAATATTCCCGACCAAACGAATATTTTATAACAACTTGCTTACTTTGCAAAATTTATAAATATTACCCACAACTATAACATTATATCAAATTTATTCCATAATATTCAAAAATAATATTTATAGAAAATTCATCTTTATTTATAAAAGTTTGGGGTCTTACAACCTCCCTTCTTATGAAATTTTGCCCTCGAAATTAGGGTACGTGCACTGGTATGTCGAAGAGGTAAGGATACCTTGATTTCATTTGATTCTAACTCCCAAGTCATTTCCTCAACATCGTGGTTCCTCCACAAAACTTTGACTTGAGGTATAACCTTGGGCGTAGAATATGTTCCTTCTTATCAAAATTTGAACAGGAACCTCTTCATACGTCAAATCTTCCGCTATTTCGTCCGGTTCTAACTCAATAATATGGTTCGGGTCTTTCACATATTTACGTAACATGGATATGTGAAAAATGTTATGAACACGAGACATATTTGGTAGTAAAAGCGAGTCTATAGGCCACGATTCCTACTCGATCGAGGATTAAAAATGGACCGATGAATCGAGGATTAAGTTTTCCTCTCTTTCCAAATCTTGTAACTCCTTTCCATGGAGCAACTCTTAACAACACATGATCTCCTATATCGAATTCCACGTCCTTTCGATGAAGATCAGCATAACTCTTTTGTCGATTTTGTGAGGTTTTTATCGTTGTCGGATCATTTGAATCTTTTCCGTAGTCATACGTACCAACTCTGGTCCCAACAACGTTGCTTCACCCACCTCATCCCAAAGATATCTTTGGAGAACGACACTTTCTTCCATCTGGCGCTTGAATGGAGCCATGCCAATACTTGCTTGATAAGCATTGTTGTATGAAAACTCCACCAATGGTAAGAACTTGTCCCAACTCCCCTTGAAATCAAGGACACGAGTCTTAATAGATCTTTAAGAGTTTGAATAGTCCTCTCCATTATCCGTCCATCCGAGGATGATATGCCGAGCTAAATCGTAAGTCCATGCCCATAGCTTTTGCAAACTAACCCAAAATCGTGAAGTGAATCTTGGGTCTCGATCGAAAACTATGGATACTTAAGGCATACCATGCGATCTTATAATCTCGTTTATGTACATACGAGCAAGACGTTCAAGTGTATAAGTTTCTCGTGTCGGTAAGAAATGAGCGGACTTGGTCAATCTATCAACAATGACCCAAATCGCATCAATGCTTTGAGAAACCTTAGGAAGGCCGAGAACTTGAAATCCATGGTAATGTGCTCCCACTTCCATTACGGAATTTCAAGTGGTTGCAATGGACCTTTTGGTACTTGATGCTCGCTTTAACTCGCAGACAAGTTAGACACCTTGAGATAAACAAATATATATCTCTCTTCATATTGCTCCACCAAAATGTATGACAAATATCATGATACATTTTGGTACTTCGAGATGGATTACAAATGGTGTGTTATGCGCCTCCATCATGATATTATACTTTAAATCGTAATCGTTAGGAACACAAAGTGCGGAGTTGACTCAAGTATTCCTTCTTCATCGATTCTTGCTTCCTGTGATTGCACCTTCTTGTACTTTCTTCCTCATACGCATCGGCTCCAGTCCGTGTAGCTTGAAGCGGCTTTAACTTTATCGATTAAAGTCGGTTCTACTCAGATACTCGCTATCATCATCACATGCGTCCACGAGTCTTTTTAACTCTATCTCCATCCTTTGCAAGTCACACAAAATGGGCCTTTGCGTTGACAATAACGCACTTTTCGTGCTTGCATATGATCTTCTACTCAATCGTCGGCTACCACGTTAAACTTTTCGGGATGGTATTGAATGGTATGATCATAATCTTCAACAGCTCAAGTCAACATCTTTGGCGCATGTTACGTTCGTTTTAAGTAAAGAAATATTTGAGGGTTTAAGAAATGGGTTTTTGTACTGGGGTCAATATAAAATTCGATTTCACGTTCTAGGGTAGGCTAGAAGTCTTCAAGAATACGCCAAGAAATTTATTAATGATAGAAATATCATTCAAAATCATGTACTCTCGTCGAAGACTTGGATAGTACGTCACATTAATACCAACTGTGACTTCTATCCCTTAACACAGATAGCACCTCACAATGATACCTATCAACTTGCCATCTTCATCACGGCGTCGCCTTCTGAAAAGTCCGGCGGTTGCATTCCACACAAGGAAGTCAACAACGAAAGGATCGTGGCTCTTTACTTATGGCTTGATATGACAATGATTGACTTTAGTGGTTCTACACTTTGAATTCGCATAACAAGTTGGTTAAGAGTATGAAAGCTAACAACCTTACAAAAATCATGATGAGTATTTAACCAATCGATTTCTAAAGTCACATCAAAGACAAATATTTTCAAAGAGATAAGATCGACGTAACGTGAAAATGTTTATTTGAATCGAACAAGATTTAAAAACAATGAGAGGTAACGAAGGCTCCTACTAACTAAGTTTCAACCATAAGTCAAAGTTTAACTTCTTGAGTCAAATTTAAACATTGAACACAACTAGGTGAAATAAAAGAGTGGGTAGAACCGGTATCTAACACGGTAGTATAGACTTCATGAGCTTATGATTAACTTACCCGTGATAATTTTATTCGGGTTCCTCGTCACGAGAAAAAACGCTCTCTCTTAAACTACCGGCTTTGGTTTGTGCAGGGACAAACCTTTGGTGCCTCCATCTAGTTGAATTTGTCTTGATGGCGACAAAATTGAGCTAAGTGACCTTCTCTTCCACAATTATAACATGCTTTGACTGGCATGGCGCGATTCGGATGATGTGTCCCTCTTCTCCGCATTTGAAGCATATGATAGGTGGTCTTTCTCCTTCCTTAACAACGGGTCTTTGGTCTTGACGTCTTTCCATCATTGTTGAATCTCCTTTTCTTGAAATGTCCATTCTTATTGTTTTGTACGATTACCACCGAAGTGGTTACCATATTTTGGCTTTTGATTCCCTCCACGCTTGTTGTCACCGCTTCGATGACTAGTCTCGCTGGTATTAAAATTTTGCCGGCTGCTCTCTTTTAGTTGCGTTGACTCGTTATCGCGCTCCACTAATTGAGCCCTATTTACAACATCTGAATATAAACACAGTTTATGAGAAATAAGATGTTGACATATCTCCGGCTTCAAACCTCTTAAAAACATCCGCGCCATTCTCTCTTCATTATCCACCAAGTGGGACGCAAACCGTGATAACTCCGCAAATTTTGCCTCGTATTGCGACACGGTCATATTGTTTTGTTCCAACTTGATAAACTCCACCTCCTTCATGTGGCGAATACTTTCAAGAAAGTATTTGTCGTTGAACGACTCTGGAACTTCTCCCAAGATATCTTGATGCAAGACAATGAGTTGAGTACGTTTCTGGATTCCCACCAAGATGTCTGCCTCTCATAAAGAACATAAAAGCGGCAAAGGAACCTTTTGCTCCTCGGAACATCCCAAGACATCAAATATCTTGGTAATCTGCTTTATCCATGCTTTTAGCGAAAGTGGTTTTGGCTCTCCCTTAAACTCCGGTGGTCCCAACTCCTTGAATTGTTTAGCGGTGACCACCCGAGAGTTTTCCGTGTTTCCACCTACGTTTTGGGCGAGAGTCGCTCTACTTTCTTTGTTGCATAAATTGCATAAAGCCTCTGAACATTTGATCATTCATCATTTGGTCGGTGTTGTTGTTTGTTTGCATGAGGATTGTCGCCTTCCTGATGCACATTATCCTGATTATTGATATGTGGTGAATCAACGATCGCATGTGCTCCATTGCTATTCTCAACATTCTCAGATGTCATTTTCAAATACTGCCACAAAACAAAAGGTTAATTGACATGTAACATATTATCCCTATATTCTGACCGACCAATAAAATAGCACATAAACTTAGGTAGGTCATACTAGCGAAGGAATTCCCCGTCTCTCCCCTCCTAGTACTATTCTCACATCTTAGCCGGGATCATATCCTAAGCTCGATACTAATCGTGGCGCCCCAAAAATAGGTATACATCACCCATTTTGGGTAGTCGGATACATGGTATGAAATTTAAATATAACTTACTAATATAATGCTGTGTAGTATGCAATACGACATAAACCGTGAGTTTGAATACAATATTGTCTACTAGAGATCATACAAACTCAAAAGGAGTCCTCATTACAATTATTATCACACTATTTCACAGAATAGTGAGGAACTACTAATGCTATCCTCTGGACATTACTCCGTTCCCCTACTCGTCCCAGCTATATTCTCATTTCCTGAAGAGAATAGTGAAAGAAAGGGTGAGCTCAACTAGCCCAAGAAGAAATATTATGACTAAGATAATGCGAATAAATTATCATTAGCCTTCAACAATGTTAAACCGATAAAATATAATGAACATCAAGTTTAACTACAAATGAACCAAAGAATCCATTAAAAAGAGTCAATGTAGAAAATAAAATCTACTATCTTTTATGATTTAAAAGGTTTTTATCAACATTATAAATGAGACTCGACTTTAATAAATATTCCACATCATCGAATCACCCCGCACTTTTCTGACGAGGATATTCTTTAGTATCACGACCACAATTATTCATGCACTACGGCCAAGAATAGTTGTGTATTCATCAATGGTTATGATCATGCCAACAACTGTCCATCAATGCACTATGGCCACTGAGGATTTTTTCCACATCATTTGTAACATTACGGTCATGATTACACCGAATAGTCCCTGTTCATAATCATACCAAGTCCATCTATGCACTACAGGCCACAGATGACTTTCAACATAATATAAACATGAGGATGATGACAATGATATAAGAATTCAATAAAACAAGTTCAAGAATTATTTTATCTAGGAATTATTAACGTCAAATTGTCAACAAGATATCTTTGTTTTGTAGAGTAAAATTCAAGAATGATCGGAAGAATATTTCCATGAAAAGATCTTTGGATGAAACGCAAATATCAAGAATATTCTACTAATTTCATGGAGTATAGAAGTCAAAGTTTTAACCAATGGGTATAATAAAGAATGGAATAACAAAGAAAATCACCATGCATGCGGTGCTTATCATGGCGGTTATTCCAACGAATAATAATAACGGAACCAGTCGGTGAAATTCACACAAGCGGGATGTTCCAATGAATAATAAAGATGGAACCGGATCCGGTGTAAAACACACGAGATAGGATATTCCAACGAGAATGATAAAGATTTTAACCGGTCCGGTGTAAAACACATGAGACGAGGATGTTCCAACGAATAATAATAAAAAGATTTTAACCAGTCCTGTAAAACACACGACAGGATGTTCCAATGAATAATAGAAGAATGTCACCAAGTATAGGTTAAACCACGCATTATCTGATTATGTATAGGGTATGCAGTATTCGAGTTATTCAATGAGAATAATAAAGAATGGAATAACAGAGGGATTTCACCAAGTATAGGGTATGCCGCGTATACAGGTTATTCCAACAGAATAATAAAGAATGGAATAACAGAAGTTCTCTTCATGAATAAGAAAGAATAACACCCCTTGCGGGTACAACAAATAATATCCCTTACCTTAGAAGAACTGAATATTGGAAAAGTGAAGTAGCAGAATACTTTTCTTCTTTCTCTCTATAGTTTCTCTCTCTAGAGTTTCAATGAATTAAGTAAGAAATAATGAAGGAATGAGCTTTCTATTTATAGAAAAAGCGAGGGTGGCTCTTGGTCTTAACGAAGGGTCAAAATGACTCTTGGTAATATTGAAGAGACAACTACTATTTACCAAGGGATAATTAACCCTTGGAACAGAAGAGGCGATTAACTCTTGGTAATATTAAAGGGACAACTACTATTTGCGAAGGGGTAATTACTATTGGCGAAGGTAATTACTATTGACGAAGGTAAATACTATTGGCGAAGGTAATTACTATTCACAAAGGTAATTACTATTCACAAAGGTAAATACTATTGAATGAAGGTAAATACTATTGACGAAGGTAATTACTATTCACAAAGGTAATTACTATTCACAAAGGTAATTACTATTGATTGAAGAGACTCTTAGATAATGACATATGGGCCCCCCATAAAATAATCAAACTTACCACAAACGTCTCATAACAGACTCTTTATATACATCAAGGATTGAATAAATATTACCACAAGTTATTTTATTTTTAATCAACACATTTTTAATCTTTCAACAATTATTAATCATTTATAACTTGTAAGTCTCAATTAATAATATAACATATTATAAAGATGATACTGTGACAATAATTGAATCAATAATATAAGAGATATGATGCAGCAATTACTGTAGCAATAATTGAGTATAGCTAAGTGACTTCTCACGTAAGCATCAATAATCAATACCGTGTGCTACTTATGCAACCACGCCAGCGTATTCTTTTTTTACCACCGGGTAGTTCAACGGTTTTAACGGTAACACCTCTGTAGATTATTTTTATAGAAAGATAATTTTGTCGCTTTCTAACTACTACAATACTTCCGTTGTGGGGTCCACCAATGATTGAGCCGTCATACAAATATTCCCCGACAAAAAGAATATTCCCCGACCAAACGAATATTTTATAACAACTTGCTTACTTTGCAAAATTTATAAATATTACCCACAACTATAACATTATATCAAATTTATTCCATAATATTCAAAAATAATATTTATAGAAAATTCATCTTTATTTATAAAAGCTGGGGTCTTACAATAGGGTTTGAGAATAAGAGGAAAGAGTTTCAATAGTTTCTGAGAACTGTTTGTAGATTTTGAATTTATCTTTATGCAGTTCCCTCTGACTCTACATAAGCAATTATGTGTCAACCAACCATTGGTTGCACGATGTCCAGTAATGAGTTGTAACTCCCCATAACCTTTTCGGTTTTATATTCCTTTTAATAGAATAAGCATTACTGACGTGGATTTACCGTTGACCTTTTAGTCCGTAGAGTAGCATGGTAAGGCAGCTATGGACTCTACGTTTTCCTTTGTTGACTCAAATATCATCTTTTGAGTGATGGTGTAGTGGATAGTTTTGACATTACTCCTCATTTTAAAACTACATGGCTCAACTACTGATGTAATTCATGAAGCCTTGGGCACTTTTCTTCATCAGGACATCTTTCCAACCAGCATTCGAACTTATCTCCTCATAATCTGAATGGTTGAGCAATTGTCCCATTCTTCCAAGCTCCTCATGAGCTAGAGTATCCTCTTGTAAGACTGCGATCGTTGAGTCTACTTTTACGATCGTTGAGGTTGCTCCATAATTGTTGAGTTTTCTTCTACCTTTACTCTATGATCGTTGACTGTCTTGGTCCTTGAGATGAACTTGACTAAACAATCCTTCTGGGTTAAGGTAACTTAGGAAGGGCCAACCTCTTAAAGTGAGCTAAGGGTCAGGTTTGTCCCTAAGGCGCTTTCTAGATGAAATACTTTGGAAGTGATTTGCACCGACATCTCATTTGACCTTTTCTGGTGGTGAGGTCCTCTACCAACTTTAGACAATTACATTTGCTGTAATCGTGGTGTCCTCTTGCTCTTACACTATGATCAGGTGTTTGATCATAGGCGCTCCACAATTTTGAGTTGGGTGGCTAAAAGGTTATTAGAAGTACGTTTTGAGACGTTCCTACTGACTATGGATCTTCATTTGGTTCATCAGCCACAAAGTTTTGGGACTCTATAGCTGGTATACTGCTTTATAGTATATCTCAGTGCTGTTGTTTCTTAACAGATCACTACTTCCCTATTTTTATACTGACTTCTCAGTAAGGTGTAATTTCCTTTTCTTCATGTGCAGTAGGAGGCATCCTTGCATATCTCCTTCTGACTGGAATCACCATTGTCAAATAAATCTATTTACACCGTAGACATGGGAATCTCTAGGGCTAATCATTCTACGATCATTTGACAACACTACGAACGTAGTCTTCTTTGACAGTTTGTGCTTGCTGAGTTCGGCTTCCATAATGATTTCCTCATAATTGATGCTCGATGATCCTCTGATGTCAACTTCCTTGAGGATTCTTCTCATATGGCAAGCTTTTCATGATTAAGTAGATATGACCCTTTTTATCTTTGGTTGAATGGCCTGCTACCATATATAAAGATCAGCAGCCATGTGGTCTTTATTTAGATTAGCTCAGTAGGTCTTCAAGGGCAAACTTTGACATATATGAATTTTATCAGAATCATTTATGAACAGTCTTAAGCCTTCTGCTGATTGAGTCTTTCTTGACTGAAGTCCTCTGCTTAAGAATTCCTTAGTGTGGCCAGATATACCAGGTACTGATAAGTGGTTTTATAACCACTTATTTGGATATTAACTGACTTGAATTTGTGCTTAATCTCATGTTATTATATAGATTTTTATGCCTTTGTGCTTTGTTTTGCAGTGTTAGTATTGGAAACTCCATTGGTGTTAATTGAGTTAAGTTGTACTCATAGCTATGGTGGATTGATGCTGGAAATGAAAATGGAGCTGAGCATGTTACCAGATGTTGAATAAAGTTTTGGAGTGAAGTACCTTGAGTCTAAAATGGAGCATGTAGATTGCATTATGTTGTGTTGCTTGGGGACAAGCAACGATTTAAGTTTGGAGGTATTTGATAAGTAGGTTTTCGACCTATTTATTCGATATTTGTTACTTGAATTAGTTGCTTATACTCATGTTTCTTAGTTACTTTTCATGCATTTTGTGTTCATTTTGTAGATCTTATGCTTGGGAACGATGTGAGTGACTATTGGTATGAAAATGCAAGGAAAAGAAATCCCGACATCATTTGGGCTTTCATGTTCATTTCATGTTCTTATCTTGGAACTTGGATTATATTATAGAGCTTCTTCTTAGCTTTTCGGAATATCTTGAATCATTCAAATCGGAGTTCGGATGCAAGAGTTATGACCTTTGTACCAACGAACGTTGAACGTCACTATTTTGGATGGCCATTTGCATAGCTGTCACTTCCAACCCAATTTCCGCCTTCATCCGTGCATTATTTCTCAATTGTCAAAGAATGAAAGTTGTAGAGCTCGTCAAGAGCTTCGATTTGATAGGTTGCAGGCCCCGTAACTTTTCCAAGATCAAAAGTTATGGCCATTTTACTAGAGGATACTGCAACAGAAAATCCTTGGCGCGGGCGCGCGGATTTCTAGTGTAATTTAGGCGCGGCCGCGCCAAACCCTGGAGCAAAAAAACGTGATTTGATACTTGAGTGCGGACGTGCCCAACTTCAGGCCAATTCCAGCGCGGTCGCGCCACTTCAGAAGTTGACTAGAGATGACTTTTTCACTAGATAGTGCGATTGAAGCGTAACTTAGAGGGGGTTCAATTAGGGCTTATATATTAGACGTATTATCAGTATGTAGAGGGGATTCCACCCTTGTGGGGAACATTTTTACATTACATATGCTCTTTTCTTTTCTTTAATTTCCTTATTAGATTAGAGTAGATTAGAACCCAAGAAGAGCTAAGATTTGGGGATTGAAGCAATTGAAGATCCTTGAAAGTTCAGAAGTAAAACAAGAGAAGAAACTCAGATTTGCTATTCTTATTCCCTAACTCTCTTTACTTCTATTTGTATCTTTCAATGTATATTCAATTATGGACTATGGATTCTAATTCAACTATGAGTTAAACTCTATTTTGGGATTGCAATAGAATCTATTGCCTAGTTTATTTTGACATACTTCATTGTTAGTCTTATTAATTGTTAGGAGTGAGCAAAAAATGGGTATAACCGAAAAATCGAATAGAACCGAAATAATTTAACCAAAATTTTCTGATAATTCGGTTATTTATAACATTTCGGTTATTTATAACACTTCGGTTATATCCGAATTTTTTTTACGGTTTTCAGTTAGCTTGTACAGGTATTACTTTTGGGTTATTCGGGTTAACCGAATAACCGAACAAAACTTTCCACAGTTGAAATATTTATATAACCGAACAAAGTACACTAGATCTACTTTACTAAATTGATTATTACCCGATAGGCACTACACATTACAGATCACGCTACACACTACAGATCTTGAACTCTCAAACCCACTACAGATCACGCTACACACAATAAATCTTAGATCTACTTTACTCTCTCATTTCGATTTCTCTTAGATCTTGCCATCTCAAATTGTTATCAATTGGATCTACAAAAGCCTTGTCTTGAGAACACTGTTTTCTGATCAAACTGACTAATTCCTGCGAGAATACTGTGAGAAGCTTGGTTTTGCGAAGAATGGAAGAGGAATTGCGCTTCAGAAGAGTTGTGAGGGGTCGAAGGGATGAGGTTTCTTAAGAGAGAAGCAACAGAGATTGAAGCAGCCTATGTTCCTCAGGTGATACCGCCATCAATCAGAAAATTCTTGCAAATGAAAAAGTAAGAAGAAATTGAAAGGATGGATGGATGGAGAAATCTGAATTTAATTTGATGATCCGGGTCTTGGTAGGGTTCTTTGATGGATCGAGGCGACCTTTAATTAATTTAGTTTGAAGGAAATGTATCTGATCAACTATGATGATGTATCTACTTTACTCTCTCATCTCTCATCTCAATTTCTTTGGGTGTTAACTACTTTAAATTCGGTTAGTACAAATTTTGATTACTTGTTCGGATAGTTAAAACAATGTATTTTCGATTTTCGGTTATAACCGAAATTCTTATTCGGTTCGGGTAATAACCGAATGCTCACCCCTATTAATTGTTATGAGATTGTATATTAAGATTCATGCTTATTTGCTTAGTTGATTGGCCATCAATTATTGTGATAATCCATATGAACTTGGAAAACGAAGTATGGGTTTAGATATGATCTTGATAGTTTGTGTTTGTATGTTCTACATGGTGATGGAATGTATGATTCATGCTTAGGATAGACATATACCGAAGCACCACTCGTAGTCAATTGAGAGCTTGGGCTTAAATCCTATTTATTTATAAATTGCATAGACATATAGCGGTTTAGATAATGTGGGTGTTCATGTGTATTTTATCAATTGTGGATTACATGTTATATGGGTATGGTACATCCAGTGATGGCTATATTTCACTTTTGTGTTCTCGACTAACAATCCACTATAATTAATTTGGCTTAACAGGAAGTGTGTCGATTTAAATGATTCAATAGGGGAAATTATAATCTCAAGTCTTCATTATCTAGTTTCATTCTAGGGGTAGTTAGTATTATTTAATTTTATAGTTTTCATCACTATATTAAATCATTCGTTTAAATAAGACTGAAATGGTTATGGGTTAGTGCTTGGTAAACTTTATTTGTTAATTCTTAATGGGAATGATACTTTACTTACTCTTTATTACTTGTTGACCGTGTATACTTGCACGCATATATTGATCGATAAAACGACCAACAGGTACCTGCAGGTTAGATACATTTCTATTTTTGGTGCCCATAATTAAATGGGTCCTGCTAAGTTAGTTTTCTAAATCCCTGTTCCTCATGTATTTGGATAATCATCATATTGATCACCAACAGTCATATTCATGCATGTAACTGATTTAGATAATACATTTTGAGATGCATGATGGTGAGTGTGTGTAAGATTTTCATAAAGTTTAAATGTTCATAGAGTAAAAATTAACACTATTACTTACGTGTATTTGGTTGGATACACACTCCTGGTTTAGGCACGGGAACAATGTTGGATATCCACTCGGATATGTAGACACCTTTAAACTCCACTCATGTTTCAATCGGCTGAGCTTTTGCCTAACTGGCTTGAATCCTTCTTTAATGGGAAGGCGATGAAGAACAATGTCCGTGGACAAACCCACCATGCCTTCATGAGACCATGCAAACACATCCTGGAATTGGGTTAATAGTGAAACCATGTCATTCCGCTGATTTGTGGTAAGGTCTGAACCAATTTGGATTAGCTTAGGGTTGTCTAAGGTTCCAATATTGAAAGAAATGGTTTGATCAAGATTGGGGTTGGGTTTGTCTGTGACCCATTCCTTAATCTCTTGAGGTGTCTCAATGTCCTCTTGTATGTCCATCAAGTCTGAGTCCAACTTTGCATCAAAGTTACAGCCCTTGTGGAGAGAAGGCACCTCATCGTGAAATGCAGACACATCTAAATTCGAGTCCTGAAACAAAAAGATGTTTTCACTTAATATATGCAAGCTGTTCGATCATACAAAAGTGTTAGCATGTACTTAATAAAATAACTACTAATCTTTGTAAAGGAAAGCAAGCAATTAAAGTTATCTACACAGCGGAGGATTTTTGCCCATTTTACCTAAATGACCAATGCATGGAGTCTTTTGCTCTAATTGTCGAGGAAAAGTCTGAAGGAATGCACGATGATGGAAGGATCGTCGTTATCCTCCTTTTCTCGAATGATAACCATGACATCTGGGCAATCATCGTGCAGGGTGTATCTGTTTGTATGTTCATCATGAACGATGGCGCGTATACTGCCATCATCAAGGCAAGGTCATGTTTACGTTTAGTTCTTTTCTTCCACTTGAATCGAGAATCGACATCTCTTTTGCTTTGATTGGCACCTTTGGTTTGAAAAGCAGCATAGCCACAACATGGGTTGGAACCTTTCTTTGGAGATTGCATCAACTCATGAGGTAAAGGTATAGAAAATCGTGCGTCTTGTTGAAGCTTGAGGAACTTTGTTTGTGCTTATGAGGATTCTGTGATTTGGGCTGGCGAATATCCTAGCCTAGCACATTGTTCAATTTGATGGACATTTGGATAGGGTGCTTAATATCCTCGCTTATCTTTACCAAGCCCTTGTCCGAGTTGATGACCCAATAACATCATTTCTTGAGTGGTAAGCATAACCTCGTCGAAATCTTGGAGTGCGAAGTGGCGCTCTAATAGAATGGTATTGCGTGCTACTCACTTCGAGTATGGAAATCGGCTATTAACTTCCGAATTGAAGGCGATGATTGGTAGAGTTCCTTGTTCGGGACATTACGGCTTAGCGTTGATAGATGACTAGGCATTTGTTGATAATGTATTTGAAATTTGTTGATGTAGTGTGGAGGAACGACTCGACCGTGTGTATCCATGGTCTCCCCAATAGCGAGTTATATCCACGAGTCTATCTTGAGGACGTGGAAAGATACATTGAATGTATTTGGACCAATCTCAATTGGCAATTCAATCTTTCCAACGGAATTTCGTCGGGATCCATCAAAAGCACTGATGACCGTATGGTTGCTTTGGATCCACTTCAGATTGATATTCATCTTCACCAAGGTGGCATAAGGACAGATATTTAGAGATGAACCTCCATCTATCAAAACTCCAGCTAGTATGTACGCGGAAGACAAAACTGCAATATCACGCAGAGGCTAGCAATAACCGGGTCCTTCGGAGGTATCTCAAATCATCGATGAAGGATATCACATTGTTGTTGAAAATGTGATCAACCAAATGTTGAAATTTTTCCACATCCACCGATTTTTGGCAAGTAGGCTTCTTTCAAAACCTTGATAAGATCTTAGATGATCCTCGGAAGAAAACCAAGTCGATGATTGAAATCGGTGTGGAGCTTCTCATGACTTAAAACCACTTTGGCTTCATTGTAGCCCATAGTGCGGAGGAATTTTCAATCTTCTCCATGGGCAACTTCCCTTTGCTTCGCAAGTAGGTTTAATAACACGTTAAGGAAGATACGATGGATTTTCCTTCGACCTTTATGCGATAGTATGAGACATGGATCCTTGACTTCTCCATAATTCCATGGAACTTTGTGTGGTGACAACGAGGATATTGTGGTGCGAAAGATAAAGAAATTGGCTCAATGCGGCCACTTTCAAAGGATTGTCGGCTCCTTTGAGTTGAATTGGTTGTATGGGAAATACTTTGACGGTCTCATCATCCACTTTGATATAAGCGTCTTCGATCCTTCCATTTGGTAGGACATACATTCCCACCCTTGAGTTGCACAGTGTAATCATCTGCTATTTGCAGGACACCGCTATCAATAAGATTTTGAATGAGATGGCGGAGTGCCCAGCATTCTTCTGTGCTATGACCACGAGAATGTGAATGATATTGACACATTTCATCAGAATTAAACCGTCCTGAATGGGGATTGATTGGAGGGAGAAGGAAGGTATTTCTTCCTTCGTTCATCAACATCTGTAGTATCTCCTCCATAGATTGGCCCAAATAGGTGAATTCCCTCTGATTGGCAAAATCCTGACGGGCTTTAGCATTTGCTCTCTTCGCAACCTTATCCTCCATAGCTTCGCTTTCTGAAGGTGGTGAGGAAGCATTTATAACAAAAGGAAGGAGATAGGCATGCTCCTGCCTGATTAATTGGCGTGTGACTTGATGATGGTGGGTCACCAGTTCTGCCAGTTGCTCAATTTGTTTGCAAATAGCTCTCATCTTTTGTTCCATGGTAAACTGGAACTTTGCATAATCCCATTTGTCAACACCGTCTTTGATGGGTTGAGATGATTCACCATTAGAATTGGAACCTTGTCCAGTGCTCCAACTGATCATGTTAACCTCTTCTTCTTTGTGTTGAGGAAGAGGGTTGTCTTGCACATGAGGTTGATCTGGTTTGGTGACCACGATCTCACCGTTGTCTATTAGATCTTGAATCTTGTGTTTCAAGTCCCAAAAATCTTGAGTATCATGTCCAGGTGCTCCGGCATGATAAGCACACTTCCGAGTAGCATTAAAACCCCTCCCATTAGGGTTGGCTGGTGGAAGAAGATGTGTAATTTTCTTCTGAGCAGTCAGAAGAGTAAGAATATTCTCGAGCGAGTCCCCTAAGGGTGTGAACGTTTGAGGTCACTTTACTTCTCAACTTTTAGGCAATGGAGGGTTTGAAGATTGTGCTGGAAAAGGGGAGTAGTTTCTCCTCTGCATAGGCAGGATTTGATTACCTTTTTGTCCTTGTAGTATCAAGGAAACATCCTTCTCTTTCTTCTTATGGACCCTCCAGGGGTTGTTTCCATAAGATCCAGACTGGATGTGCTCAGCAATAGCTTTAAGAGCGGCTAGGTCTTGAATTTTACCAAACTTCAATCCCATCTCAGCCATTTCTCCGTGTTTGATCATCTCAAAGAATGGTTTGCCAATACCAGCTAGAACTCTTTCATAGAAAAGAGATTCCTGTACATCTATGAAATCCGTGACCATTTCTGATTCTATCATGGAAGGAATAACTTGAGCAGCAAGGCGCCTCCACCTTTGAGCATACTCTCTAAATGACTCATTAGACTGTTTCTTGACCTTGGTGATTTGATATCGGTCAGGAGCCATCTGAGATTGAAAACTGTATTGAGTGAGGAAGGCGTGAGCTAGCTCTTCCCAACTATGGATCTTTGAGTTATCTGATCTGGTATACCATGAATGGGCTTCTCCAGTTAGACTTTTCTGAAACAGCTACATTCTGAGCTTTTCATTTTCTGCATAAGATCCGAGTTCTCCAATGAGCACCTTTAAATGTGTATAAGGATCCCCTAATCCGTCATATTTCTCAAAATCGGGGATCTTGAATTTCTCTGGATAATGAACACCAGGAAATATGCAAAGGTCTGCATATGAAACACTGCCATGTGTTCAAATCCCTTTGAGAACATGAATAGTTTCCTCCATTTGAAGGACCTTCTTCCTGATATCACCGGTGTCTGGATCTCCTTTGAGATGGGTGTTTTCAGGGTCTTTGTTGGTCGTATCCAACTGCGGTTCTGGAATTGTTTTTTCCAGACCTTGAACTCCTCCTTGTGTAGAGGATTACGTATGTGTAGGTATCTTACATTACCACAGTAGGTGGTGCAATTCTTTCGGTGAGAATAACCAAGTCTATAATTTGTTTACTCAATCAAGTCAAATTCTTCTCGAGAAACAAAGACATTAGGCCGTCGGAAAGAAGACATGATTGGTCAGTATGCTGTGGCCTTTTTGGATTTTGAGTGGTAATGAGCCCAATTGCTTCCCTACAAAAGACTTACGTAGTTTAGTCTTAGGGTAATGTAAATGTTATCATAACATATCCGTTTTAGGAATTTTTATCCTGCAAAATCGGTTGTTAATTGATAACATGCACAGATATTCTTCATATTTTCCATTACATATGGATGAACATGAAATAAAATTACAAGTAAATGCATTTACAAGTAATTGAAAATGGAAAGTATGAAGAGACTTTCCTCCGCATTTGATTTATCAGAGGTTGACCTATCTTAGGGTTACTCTCGCGGCTTTTTGGCATGAAGGTTCCCAGATCATCGCAATTTACTTGACGGGAAGTTAATCCGGTCTTTCAACTGGAGCGAATCTGGGTGGTGCCTTTCCTGAGCCTCGCTGGAATTATTCTTCCTGCGAGTCCAGTAATCAAACACCGACAGGATTGCCTCCTGATGGAGGAACCACACAACATACATTCACATACAACGTGTCTCACCATTTATGCAAAATGATGACATGTGCAAAGCACTAATATCACAGATAGATATTTAGCAGTGCAGTAAATAAAAATGCATTCGTACACATTCATCAGAAATGTAAATGCAACATTCACACACAAGCATATAATAATTTTGAAAAGCTTGTAATAGCGGCTTAAGCCCTCTTACTAGAGTCCGCAGCAGAGTCACCACCTCTCGACATCGGGATTTTTGTGTGTCCCTTTTCGTTACTTGTTCTTTGGTGTTCTCATGTTAATGTGAGATTTGTTTGAAAAAACAAGTGAAAAAGGTCCGACATGTATAATGTCGACGATCTGACTTTAAGAGTTGCCAGTTGGTGTACTTAACTGGTTGCACCAACGCAACCGAAAAGGTTTTCACATTGACCCAGTGATTTGACACTGCTAAACGGGTCTGTGAAACCAAGATTCATTTGGGTCCGTGGGCTTGATTATGCGGAGGGAAGGTGTTAGGCACCCCCACGACATTCGTGTTACCACGGTGACCGCCACTTTTCAAAGAAACTATTATATGAATGTGTGTGTGTGTGTGGATCAATGTGCAATTATTTGGAAGTAGTGATGTACCTCGTTCGCACCTATATACATAGGGTTTGAATTTATAGAAAAATTCAGTTTTAAACAAGATATAGAAATGACATTTTGTAAAAGAGGTTTTTCAAACCCTGTGCTCAATAGCAATTGAGGCCTTTGATACTTCCATTTTATTATTAAATGTTAAACATTTTTACTTTTATTTTTGAGATGCGAAGCATTCTCGAAAAAAATAATATCTGAGCGATCTTAGAACTCCTCATGAACATGTGACCATCCAAGGAAATTCGGATAATTTGTAAATAATGTACAAGTCGCTCACAAATTGAAAAAATGACCATCATGGGAACCGAATCTAGATTCTAGATCAATCTATGATCACATGATTCCTAGGTTCACGTAATCTGCGCAGTTGTATAGAAAGCGATTAGCGATTATATATATAAAAGTTTGTAAATATATATATCTGATTTGATCAACCACCAAAAAACAACTCCATGGGGAATCGGAAATGTAAATATATAAAAGCGGTAAATATATATATATGGACATGATCAACCACCACAAAGTAAACTCTAGGTGGGACAAAAATGTAAATAAAGCTGTAAAAAATATCAACTGCCACAAAGTAAACTCCAGGCAGGACGAAATATAAATAAAACTGTAAAAGGCCACGAAGTAAACTCCAAGCCTGACAGAAATGTAAATATATATATATATATATGTACAAATATATATATAAAAGCAGTAAACGCACCAGATATGAATCCAGGCTCATCAGATATGTCTGACAACAATTATATATATATATATAAGCGAATAAATGCTCTGGATGTAAAATCCAGGCTCATCACATATGTCTGACAACAATTATATATATAAGTATATATATATATATATAAAAGCAATAAACGCTCCAGATCGATGTCTAGGCTCAATCGAGGCATAACTCGATAATGTTAGTCCATATATGAAATATATACATATATAAGTATATATATACAGACAGAAATGAAAACCACGGACCGAAGTCCAGGCAAACGCACACAACATGACTCTCAATATGTATAACAGTGTGTACTAATATGAGAAGAAGGCTTTATATAATGTGAGAAGGCTTACAGTGGGCTGCCAAAATAGACTTCTATGACTTTAAATGGATAAACACTCAAAATGGACAGGCCTTCCTCGCTTTTTTCTCTCTTTTTCCTCTTCAAATGGCTGACCCCAAGGCTCATATTTATAGACGGATGGCCGCAGGTACACCTGCAAATGCCGCAGTTGTACATGGGGCTAGTCGTGGTGCATCCGAGCCTCACGGGTCCCGTTGTCTCGAAGTACGTGCACTTATGCACTGTAATGTTCGCTTGAACTTGCAGAACTTCAATCCGAGCATCCGAACGAGGTATATCTGACCTTCTTCGGACTGCTTGTGTCGAGAGTTACACAATGACATGGATTAGAGGTTGTACGAAGTCAGGAAGAGGGGTCTATGCCAATGGTCTTCAAGCTTTAAATTCTATCCATAGTACTACCACGCGTAATAGTCACTCAGGATTGTTACTCCTCGGTTCTTGTGGGACATTGTTGGATGTATGTATGTATAAAGTGTTAAGACGATGCACAAGTATTGAAGGGGCAAGATGATGTTTAACTCTTCACCGGGGTTATCGCCGGTTTGAGTTGAAAGTAGACGTTGCTTAGGGTTACATCTGAGATTGGACTACTTGTTGGTATGCTGCGATATCATCTTGTGAGAGAAAACGTTGAAGCGGTAAGATGACGTTTGGACTCCTCATAAGGGTTATTACCGATTTGAGTAGAAAGCAGATGTTGCTCAGGGCTACATCTGAGATTGGATCGCCCTTTGTTTGCCTGCCTCACATCTATAGGTGTGTGCCTGTCGCTTGTTAGCTCCGGGTCTGAGGTATGAGTGCCTTGGCAGGAGGTCTGAGCTTGAAGCTGATCGCATATGTTTAACAAAAACAATTTCGGAGTTATCGCCGGAACTGCAAAAGCATTCCTTGGGGCTATCACCAAGGATGGAGTCGCTACTCCTAGTGTTATTTCTAGGAATGGAACTGAATGTCACGGTGTTATTGCCGAGACAGAACTTTCCTCTCCGGTGTTGTTGCCGGTCTTTTGATCTGCATACCTCGGGGTTATCTCCGAGATTGGAAATGACATTCCCGGTTTGTGTTGCGGGTTAGAACTGATGCTCCCAGTTTGTGTTCCGGGTTATAACTGAACTTCTGGTAGTATCCAGAATGGATGTCAGCTGTCTTCCAGGGTTATCTCTGAAAGACGAATCTGCCCTCCTTCAATGTCAGTAATAGGCGTGCAGAAAGTTTCGAGTGTCTACAGACCTTCAATCAATCAGTCATGGTCTTGAAGATGCAAGCTAAGAGAATATCATCATCTTTAGTTCTTTGACATCCTTGAGTTCACAAGGTTTACATCCAGCTGCTGGTTGGCCAGATACATGTTTGAGAAGTTCTTCTTTCTTCTCTGGATAAACATTTCTTAGCATGTGTGGCCTTTTCATCTTTTCAGGTTGGTGGATGTTTGACTCTTTTTTGTTGATGTCTTTTGAGCTTTCTAGCCTGGTCTTCAGACTACAAGATTGACTGCGAGCAAGGATTGGTCTTATTGATATGGCAATCAAGAACATGGACCAATCTGAGCAGCTTCAAGTGTATATACACATTTACCTGTATATAATATTTCCAACGTGTGAGCTCATCTGCATACAACAAGTGACTTACTAATAAACTATGTTTAGAACAATGTTTATAGCATGAGAACCTGCTCTGATACTAATTGTTAGTTCCCAGTAGGCTCAGTAGATCTAGAAGGAGGGGGGGTTGAATAGATTCTTTTTAATTTTCAAATACTTTTCCTTTTTATTTTGTATTGCTAATAATTTAGCATATGACAAACATAAGAATCTTTTCAAGCACATCAGAATAAGTAAAAGATCGCCTTCATTGATATATTCATAATTATACATACATTGTTCGTAGAGTTAGTTCAGTGGTAAGCAGTTAGAACATACATAGCAGTTATAGCAGTTAATGTACATAATGTAAATGACATAAAGTAAATAACACAAGTGATTTTAAGTGGTTCAGAGACTCAAGCTCCTAATCCACTCTTCTGCTTTCAACTAGTAGGATTTCTACTAAGGAAGGGCAACACCCTGAATCACTAAGATTCCTTTAAGGCCAGCAGCCTTGGGACTTCAGTTCACTAAGAACTCTTCAAGGCCAGCGGCCTTGGAACTTCTCTAGTTCCCTAGGAACTCTTCAAGCTCAGAAGACTTGGAACTTCATTTAGTCCCTCCGGACAAGGACCCCTCAGGCATTGGCTTCTTGTTGTTGAGTTGTTTGTTTGTTTGTTGGAGTTGGTGCTGAGCTGCTAAGATGTCTATAAGCTCTGAACATGTTCTGTACTCAGCAGCTTGGCGTGATCATCCTTGAAGTGCAGTTGAGTGTTGCATGATGCTCAGCTTCTTCAGTTACTCAACCACTTCTGATGATCCGTTGATGAACTGCCTTGAAGATCATTCTTCTTGATACTTGATGGTTGCACATGTTGGGTTTCTAAGATGACTGTAAGCTCTTCTGCTAGGTACTTAGAAACTTTCTCATGCTTGACACCATGATGGCGTTGGTGATTTTCTTTCTTGATACTTGATGCCTTATCATGATGGACTTTCTAAGATGATTGTAGGCTCTTCTCTCTGGTACTTAGAGTCTTCCCATAATGGACATCAAGATAACATGATGCTCTTCTTTCTTTCGGCAGTTTAAAACACTCTTCTTGTAGTAGAACTCTCACTTTTACTTCTTTCTTTGTCTGTCTCTAAGTGTTCTTGGTGGATCGTATAGTGAGCCTTCGGTCCTTTATTGGTCACTCACTATTTTACGTTGGTTAGATCAGTCTACCATTTCTCCAAACTCAGCAACTCCAGCAACCTTTAACCTTTGAAACTCTAGCTGATTTATACTCCTTCCCAATCTTCCCGTTGGAAAGTCGTTGAGAGCTCTTTGAATTGTTTCGTAGATCTCGAGTTGTTTAGTGCAGACTGCAGATGTGACATGACATGACTTTCTGACACTGCAGTCTACTATTTCACCTACCCCGTCAGAGATGTTTCTTTAATGTCTCGGGCAGGTTGACGACTTTATTTCCCCCTTCTGATTTCTCAATCAGAGGTTGTCCTTTTGCATCGATGCTCTCAATAAGCTCTTGTCCAAATACCAACCTTCAGATTGAACCATTGTCAATGCTTCAATCTTCTACTTGACCGAACTCTCTGATTACGATGCTTGCTTTCTTGGACCTGATCGTAGTGTCTTGTTAACTTGCTCATTTGACATGTAGAGACAACACTATGATCTTTAAAGAATGTTCATTGGATCTTCAATGTAGAACACTTCTTCCTTCTCTTGTGCAGTGCCTTAACAATTTTGTTTGCCTCGACTGCTCTCAGATACTGATGGCTTGACTCTTTACTCTGGCCCTTTCTAAGTAACAAGACACTTCAGATTTATGGAGTGTCCATCTCGCTTTCTCCTTGTGACCTCCCATTCACTTATCATCAATGGACTGACCCAAAGCTTAATCACTTTAGCCTTGTTCTTCAGAGGCTAACCAGTATCTTTGTATTCACTCCATCAGTTCTTTCTTTGTTTGGAAAACACTACGATCCTAGTTACTTCTAAGATCGTTGTCATTTTACCAGTTGACAGCTACTGTACCTGCAGACTTTCCTTAGTCAGCTACTGAAGTCTTCTTATGATCATCTTGTGGAAGACTTCATCTCGAATGGCTTCACAACTCAATCTGGATGCGGATTGGGTTGATGCTTAAATCTTCTGTTAGCTTACATACCATTCGTTGAGTGCTCTCTGGATTCCTTCAGGTGGGATGTATCTTTGCAGTATCAACCAGAGGCTTCATTCCTTTAGATATTCTGGGAGTGCTCAATTATTGATAATTGTGTTTACTCTACGATTCTGCCTTGGCGTTGTGAGCACATCCGTAAGACCGAAAATTTTTTAAATAAAAAGGAATTTCCTTTATTTATTATTTTGAAATAAGGTTGATTTGATTAATGATAGTTAAGGGTTAAATACGCAAATATTTCAAAATAAAGTGCAAGTGGTTATAAAATATTCATTTTGTCTAGAATATTCGTTTGGTAATGGAATATTCGTGATCGCTTTAGGAATATTCGAATGCGTGTAAATGCGAATGCGTAATGTGGGCCCCATAACTGAAAGCGATTGGATGAAGAAAACGACAAATATAAGTTGGTTAAAAATAACGGAAGAAGTTGTTACTGTTAAGACTCATTGGAATACCGGTGGTTAAAATACGATGTCTGGCATTAGTTGCACAAGATGACATTATCCAGTGACACGGTATTGTTGAATTATTGATCCTTACGTAAGAAGGCACTACTCAATAATTTTCACAATGAGTTCTACTGCTCAATATTTTATTTTATTGATTCAATAATTCTTTGCGTTGATATTTTATATTATTGTTGTTCAATAATTGTCACACGACATTATCTCCATTATCGATCAATAATTCATATTATTTGAATAATATTATTAGATAGCATTATTGGCAATGTCTAGAAAGTTCTGTCAAGGAGAGGTTTGGTCACCTAATTGCGCGCCAGTAAGGAGAAATCCTTATCGGAAAGCCCCCTCTTTCTTGGGAACGGCCTGGTTGTCATAATTGTGATTCAGTAATATTATTTGTGAATAATTAATTATTGATTCATATGATAAAGAAATATTTATTTTATGTGGATATAAATGATGGATTTATTTATGTGGTTATAAATGAAGAAATTATTGTTGAGGTGTTTTATCAAAGATTTTACCGTATTGAGGTATTAAAAATTAAATCGGGGGTTTCAGATATATTACGGGGTTATAATTTTAATCCGACTGATTTGGATTGTGGTAATTTTGGGTATGTTATACATACATAAGTTGAGTATATGTCCACAAATTTTGAACCGTTAAAATGCACGAATGATTTGTTGTGAATTTTAAGAGGTGTTTGGATTCGAAAATTAGGTTTATAATTGATTTTGGTGGAAAATTCTAGAATTGAGTGGGCCCCACTTGTGGTTGGTGAAGAAATGTGCTGAATTTTATTTCAAATGGTGGGTGGCAATAGTAAGGTAAAGCCATCGTAAAGGCAGGTCAAGTCCGCCTTTGCGGCTAACATTTTCCTATAAATAGAGGGCTGTTAAATTGAAAATCAAAATTGTAAAACAAGTTTCTCTTTTTCTCTCTATATTATTGAGCGTATTTTGTGAGTATTTAGATACTTTGAGAGTTGTTTATTTATACAAGTTTCATTCAAAGATCACTTCAGCCTTTCCTTCCGGCAAATCTTCGATTCTTTGAGGTAAGGATGTTATTTTCTTTTCGATGATATTATTTCTTCAATATCATTATGTCAAATATTGGTTGGAATTTTTTATCAAATTTGGAACTTTTTCATGTCGGGTTACTATTCATGAGTTACTATTCACGAGTTACTATTCATGAGTTACTATTCACGAGTTACTATTCACGAGTACTATTAATTGAAGCGTGAAAATGTTTTTTCAGGAATTTCTATCTTTTGGTGTGAAGTTACTATTCACGATGATCGGCACTATTCACGATATCACAGACTATTCACGATATACTGGCACTATTCATCGAAAAATAAAATTTCTTCTTTTCGTCCAAAATATCTATTCTCGGATACTAGCTTTGATTGTATCCATGTTTTTGATCATTCTTGAATTTTACACCACTATGATTATTTTTGAGGTATTGTTGGACATGGATAAACAAAGTACTGAATCCTTAATCCTTAATCCTTGTCATTTTGTTTTTGGATTCGTTCTTTAAAATATTTTTTCATCATCCTCGATGCTTAAATGATGATATTATTGAATATCTTTGGCACATAAGTGCAAAGATGAATGATTTCTGAAGAATATCTTTGGCACAGAAGGTAAAAGATGAGCAGTGTTTAAATGAACACTGACTAATCGATGAATATCTTTGCCTCAGAGTGCAAGATGATGAGCAGTGTTGAGATGAACATGGCTAGCGATTGAAACGATTGTCTTGGAACACTCAGCCTAATTTAATCAGCAGTACTTCCAGTCACCATCAAGGCTCCTATTGAACTTCAGATAAAGGTCCAACTACAGGAAATTGTTGGACATCTCGTCTGGCCCCTAGTACGCCTCGGGGTGCCCGCTTTATTCAGAAAAGATCAAAAAAAAACTATAAAAAAAAAAAAAAAAAAAAAAAAAAAAAAAAAAAGACTCGGAGTATACTAGACACTACTCTGGAATCAACCATGTCACCATCAAGAATAGGTATCCTTCACTCAGATGATGACTTGTTTGACCAGTTCAGGCACAACATATCATAATCGATTCTACGCATCATCTCGGGGGCATTATGAATTCTTAGTCATCGTCTTTGACTATCTACTGCTCCCGGGCTTTCATGGATAAGGATTCACTGGCCTGTCGGGTTTTTATCGCGACATCCTTATATATTCCCAAGTCGAAGATCATGGAGCACCAATCGTTTCAGATCTAAAACCTTCAGCGATACCAACTATATGCTCAAATTGATGAAATGCGAAGTTCTCAGTTGAGGGTTACACTTTGGGCATGTGGAAATAAAACATGAGCATTCATGATCCGCCAAGATGAAGCACACAGTTGGGAGCAACTGGGTTTGACTCCGAGAATCTGAGATTCGTGGAAGGGTTTTCTAATCGCTACTCCATTAACTCAAATTTAACTCCGGAAGGATACAAAACAAAATAGGTATACATCACCCATTCCGAAGTTGTCAATATACGGCATGTAAACAACTACAACTTTATTATTACAACAAAGAAACTGTGAGTTTAAATACAAATATTATCTTCTGTATAATATTTATACTCACATAAATCCTCATCACATTTATTGATACATTATTTTACAAAAATGGTGAGGACTACTAAACAATCCTTTCTAAAACCTTCATTCCATACCCCGACTTGCACTCGCTATATTCTCGCCTCCCCGAAGAATGGAACAAAAAGGAAAAGGGTGAGCTTCAACTAGCTCAAGAAAGAATATTATGACTAAGATAATACACAACAAATTATCGTTAGTCTTCAACAGGAAAAATTAATAGTAATACAATAGACAACAAATTTTCAATCAATATTCGCAATGAAATAATAATTCATTAGAAGAGTTAAGTAGAGAATGCAAACTACTATCTTCTATGTATGAATTTAAAAGTTCATCGCTCATCTTTTATCCCCTGTAACAACAATCAATATACATCCGAATCAAATATTCATCTTTGCACCATGTGCCAAAAGATATTCATCAATCGTCATGTTCATTTAAACACTGCTCATCTTTGCACTACAGGCCAAAGATATTAATCACCTACCATGTTCATCTCAACACTGCTCATCTTTGCACTACAGCCAAAGATATTCTTCAGAAATCATTCATCTTTGCACTACAGCCAAAGATATTCAATAATATCATCATTTAAGACCGAGGATGATGAAAATATTTTTAAAGAACGAATCCAAAGTGAAACAAAATGACAAGGATTAAGGATTCAGATTTGTTTTATCCATGTCCAACAATACCCCAAAAATAATCACAAGGTGGTGTAAAATTCAAGAATGATCAAAACACGGATACAATCAAAGTTAGTATCCAAAATAGATATTTTGGACGAAAAGAAGAAATTTTATTTTTCGATGAATAGTCCAGATATGTGAATAAAGGCCAGATAATGTGAATAAGGTCGATATACGTGAATAATAGTACCAAGATACATGAATAGTAAATCCGACACCAAAAGATAGAAATTCCACAAAAACATCTTCACGCTTCATTTAATAGTACTTTGTGAATAAGAATCTCGTGAATAAGAATCTCATGAATAGAATCTCATGAATAAGAACTCGTGAATAGTAACTCATGAATAGTAAATTGACATGAAAAAGTTCCAAATTTGATAAAACCTCAGATCAACATTTCAAAGATAATGATATCAAGAAATAATATCATTACTAAAAAATAATATCCCTACCTCAAAGAATCAAGATTTCCTAAGGAAAGGCTCAAGTGATGTCAATGAAACTTGTACCGAATAAAGAACTCTCAAAGTATCTAAATACTCACAAAATACGCCAATAATATAGAGAGAGAAAGAGAAAACTTTGTTTCCGTGTGATTTTCAATTCTAACTTAGCCTCTATTTATAGGAAAATGTTAGCCCCACCGAAGGCACTTTGACTCCACTACCGATGGCTTTTTACTCGCTACTATTGCCACCCACCACATTTGAAATAAAATTCAGCACATTTCTTCACCAACCACAAGTGGGGCCCACTCAATTCTAGAATTTTCCACCAAAATCAATTATAACCCTAATTTCCGAATCGACACCTCTTAAAATTCATAACAAATCATTCGTACATTTTTAATTCGCTCAAAATTTGTGGACATATACTCAACTTATGTATGTATAATATACCCAAAAATTACTATTAACCAACTATTTGATTAAAAATTATAACCCCGCAATATATCTCAAAACCCCGATTTAATTTTTAATACCTCCAACTGATAAAATACCGATAAAACACCTCAACATTAATTTCTTCATTTATAACCACATAAATAAATCCATCATTTATATCCACATAAAATAAATATTTCTTTATCATATGAATCAATAATTAATTATTCACAAATAATATTACGTAATCACAATTATGACAACCAAAGCCGCTCCTGTGAAAGAGGGGGCTTCCAGATAAGGATTTCTCCTTACTCATCGGCGCGCAATTAGTTAAAGTGACCAAACCTCTCCTCGACAGTAACTTTCTAGACATCGCCAATAATGCTATCTAATAATATTATTCAAATAATATGAATTATTGATCCGATAATGGAGATAATGTGCAAAGGACAATTATCGAACAACAATAATATAAAATATCAACGCAAAGAATTATCGAATCAATAAAATAAAATATTGAATAAGAATTCATCGTGGAAAATTATCGAGTAAAGGCCTTCTTACGTAAGGATCAATAATTCAACAATACCGGTACACCGCGGTGCATCGCAAACTACCACGCCAGACATCGTATTTTAACCACCGGGTATTCCAATGAATTTTAACTGTAAATAACTACGCCTTATTTTTAACCAACTTATATTTGTCGCTTTCTTCATCCAATCGCTTTCACATGGGCCCACATATCGGTCGCTACTGCCGCATTTAATATTCCCCCGACAAGCACGTAATATTCCACCCACCAAACGAATATTCCCCGACAAAATGAATATTTTATAACCACTGCTTATTTTGAAATATTTATGATTTAACCCTTAACTATCCACATTAATCAAATCAACCTTACTATTTCAAAATAATAAATAAAGGAAATTCCTTTTTATTTAAAAAATTTCGGTCTTACAACCTCCCTCCTTATGAAATTTCGTCCTCGAAATCGACGACGCATTCTGTGTTTCAAAAGGTGAGGATACCTCGCTTTCATTTCCGCTTCCAATTCCCGTGTCATTTTCTCTATAGCATGATTCCTCCACAAAACTTTAACTTGTGGTATGACCTTTCATACTGTAGGACATGCTCCTTCCTATCCAAGATCTTGATAGGTACCTCCTCATAATGCTAAGTCTTCTGGCTATCTCGTCCTGCTCTAACTCAATAACGTGGTTCGGGTCTTTCACATATTTACGAAGTACGAGATATGTGAAACACATTATGAACACGAGACATACTTTGAGGTAACGCAAGTCTATAGGCTTCATTTCCTACTCCTTGGCAAGAATTTGAAATGGACCAATAAATCGTTGATCGAGCTTTCCTCTTTCCCAAATCTTGTAACTCCTTCCATGGAGTAACTCGCAACAATACACGATCCCCTACATTAAATTCCACGTCCTTTCGATGAAGATCCGCATAACTCTTTTGTCGATCTTGAGCCGCTTTGTATACGCTGTCAATCATTTGGATCTTTTCGAGTCATATCGTACTAACTCCCTGTCCCAACAATGTCACTTCACCCACCTCATCCCAACATATCGGAGAACGACATTTTTTCATCCATATAATGCTTCAATGGAGCCACACCTATACTTGCTGATAACGACATCATGTTGTAGAGAATTCCACCAATGGTAAATACTTATCCTAACTACCTTGAAGTCTAGGGACACAGAGTCTTAATAAATCTTCAAGAGTTTGAATAGTCCTCTCTCATTGTCCGTCTGCTTGGGGATGGTATGCCGAACTAAATCGCAAATCGCGCCCATAGCTTTTTGCAAGCTAACCCAAAATCTTGAAGTGAATCTTGGGTCACGATCCAAAACTATGGATACAGTATGCCATGCAACCTCACGATCTCATTTACGTATACATACCAGCAAGACGCTCAAGGGAATAAGTCTCCAGTGACGGCAAGAAATGAGCAGACTTGGTTAATCTATCAACAATAACCCAAATAGCATTGATGCCTTGAGAAACCGTAGAAGACCCGTAACGAAATCCATGGTAATGTGTTCCCACTTCCATTCCTAATCTCAAGTGGTCAGCAACGGACCCTTAGGTACTAGATGTCTACCACACGCGCCGCAAGTTAAACACATCGAGATAAACTTTGCAATCTCTCTTCATATTATTCCACCAAATGTATGTCAAGATCACGATACATTTTAGTACTTCCAGGATGGATTGCAAAATGTGTATTAGGTGCCTCCATCATAATCTTGTACTTCAAATCGTAGTCGTTAGAACACAAAGTCTAGAGTGGACTCAAGTATTCCTTCTTCATCAATTCTCGCCTCCTAATAGCTCCTTCTTGTACTTTCTTCTTCATACGATCATTTCCGGTCGGGGCTTGAAGCAACCTTAACTTTTCTATTAAAGTTGGCTCTATCGATACTTGACATCATCGCACTCGCTCCCCAAAGATATGATCTTCTACTCAATGCGCCAACTACCACGCTCGCTTTTACCAGGTGGTATCAATAGTGTGGTCGTAGTCTTTCAATAGCTCGAGCCAACGTCACAGCCGATGATGAGTTCTTTTTGAGTGAAGAAATATTTAAGGCTTTTATGATCTGAATATATCTCCACTTTCTCCCATATAGATAAGTGCCTCCATATCTTTAAGCGAAACGCATCCGCTAACTCTAGATCACGAGTAGGATAATTCCTCTCATACTCTTTAAGTTGTCGCGAGGCATAAAGCTATGACTTTCCCACGCTGCACGAGAACACATCCTAACCCTTTGCTCGAAGCATCACGAGATAACAAATCCATCCGAACCAGATGGTATTGTTAGAACAAAGCCAAAATAAGTCTCCTTAAGCTCTTGGAAACTTTTCTCGCATTCTTCATTCCAAACGAATTTTGTATCCTTCCGAAGTTAATGAAAGTTAATGGAGTAGCGATTCGAGAAAATCCTTCCACGAATCTCCGATAATAACCAAATAAGCCCAAAAACTACGACTTCAACCAATCGACTTTTGCTGTTCCCAACTTTGTATTGCTTCAATCTTCACGGATCAACAGATACTCCATGTTTTGACACTGATGCCCAAGAAATGCTACTTCCTCGCCGTAACTCGCATTTCTTCAATTTGGCATAAGGTTGGTTTTCACGGGCCTTTGGAGTACCAAATTAAACGGTGCTCATGATCTTCACGACTTTTGAATATATAAGGATGTCATCAATAAAGACAACAACGAACCGATCCAAATATTCCTTGAATACTTTGTTCATCATATCCATGAAAGCCGCAGGAGCATTAGTTAGTCCGAAATACATGACTAAGAATTCATAATGCCCATACCGAGTTCAAGGCGCTTTCGAATATCCTCGCCTAATCTTCAAATGATGATATCCGAATCGAAGATCGATTTTTGAAAAGAATTGCGCCCCTCAGTAAATCGGTCAAACAAGTCATCAATACGAGGTAGAGGATACCTATTCTTGATGGTGACACGGTTCAATTCCCGATAATCAATACAAAGTCGCATACTCCCGCTTTTTTTTTTTTACAAATAAAATGTGAGCACCCCAAGGAGATGTACTAGGACGAATGAAACCGATGTCCAACAATTCCTCAGAAGTTGGACCTTTAACTCCTCGGTTCAATAGAGCCATTCGATATGGGGTTTTAGAAATGGGCTTTGTACTGTGTTCAAGATCAATAAAGAATTCAACTTCACGCTCGGGGTGTAATCGGAAGTTCTTCGTGAAATACGCCAGAAAGTCAATAACAACAGAATATTATTCAAATTTGACGGTCTTTATTCAAATCCATAACATGGGCTAAGAAAGCTTGACATCCGCTTTTTCAATAAACGAATAGCTTTTATGATTAGATATGACGTTGATTGATTTTAATGGTTTAGTTGCTTGAATTGCATAAACAGTTGGTGGTTAGGAATATAAAAACTAACAACCTTATTTAAAACAATCAATTTTGGTACGATGAGTAGTTAACCAATCAATCCTAAAAATCACATCAAAAGCAAGTATCTTTAAAGAGATAAGGTCAATGTAAGGTAATGGTGCCAACTTGAATCAAACAAGATTTATAAACAGTTGGATGTGATGAAAGTTTCTCCTAACGGAGTTTCCACAGATAGATCAAAGTCTAATTTCTCCGAGTCAAGTTTAAACGTTGAGCACATGCAGGAGAGATAAATGAATGGGTAGCACCGGTAGATCAAGTAAGGTATAAACTTCGCAAGAATTTATAAATAGCTTACCCGATCACCTCGTTTGGTTCCTCGATTATGACCAAATACAACAAACGCTCTTCCCTAATCGTTGACTTTGACTTTTCGGGATGTTTTTTTGAGTCACCGTCCTCACGAACTAGGTTTCGCTACCGCATAATCTCGAGCGATATGTCCTTCCTTTCCACAACTATAGCATACCTTGAATCGTTGTGCGCTTTGACCGATATGTCCCTCTTTTCCGCATTTATAGCATATGACCGGGTGGTCGATCTCCTCCTTTAGAACCAATTTGCTACTCTAAGACTGCTGCCTTCATATAGTCGCTGTTAAATCTCCTTTTTAAAATCTCCTCCTAACTCGCTTTCTTCTGCTTTTCATGGCCATGATTACCACCAGTGGTTACCATTTCTATCCGTCTGCTTTTCTTTCTCGCAGTTATCATTATTCATTGATCGCTATCTCTCGTACGATCCTCGGTTATGGTCCCTCAGTTGACCGTACTTCGTTATCTCGCCTAATAATTGAGCCTCACACAACATCTCTAATAAAGAGAAAGTTTATGAGAAATGAGATCTTCGACGATGCCGGGGTTTCAAACCTCTAAGAAACATCCGCCATACGCTCTCATTCTCCACCAAATGAGGTGCAAACCTCGATAACTCGCAAACTTTGCCTCGTCATCGAGACACCGCCGTTTGTTTTGCTCTAACTCGATGAACTCCACTTCCTTCATACGACGCAACACTTTCAGAAAGTATTTGTCATTAAATAGTCTCTCAAACGCCTCCCAAGACATGCCGAGTGCGGTACCGATGGTACGCTTCACGCACTCCCACCAAGAGTCTGCCTCGCCACGGAACATAAAGGTGGCGAATGGAACCTTCGTTCCTCCGTGCATCCCAAGACATCGAATATCTTGGTAATTTGTTTGACCCATGTTTCCGCCGCATGATCGGATCCGGCTTTCCTTAAATTCGGTGGTCCCAACTCTTTGAACTGCTTGTTTGTGATAACCCGTGAATTGCTATCATTTCCTCCTCAGATTTTGAACACGAAGTCTCCTCGTCTGCGATTTTGCATGAACTAAAAGCTTCTAAACATCCCCTCGCTCATCATCTCGCCAGCGGTGTTGTTCACAGGAGGAACATTGCCACTGCTGTTGCGCTTCTCCTCGCTGGTAAAGACAGCATCTCCACGGTCTCATTTACTCCATCATTAATATTCTCAGTCGACATTCTCAAATACTGTCATAAAACAAGGGTTAATTAAGGAAATCAATATATCACATAATATCCCTTATATACTGACCAACTAACAAATAAGCTTAGGTAGGACACACACTAGCGAAGGATTTACTCGCCTCCCTCCTAGTTCTATTCCCCGATCTCCGCCGAGAGATCATATCCTAAGCTCGATACTAATCATGACGCCCCAAAATAGGTATACATCACCCATTCCGAGTTACAATACAATGGTATGTAAACAACTACAACTTTATTATTACAACAAAAATCATGAGTTTAAATACAAATATTATCTTCTGCATAATATTTATACTCACATAAATCCTCATCACATTTATTGATACATTATTTTACAAAAATGGTGAGGACTACTAAACAATCCTTTCTAAAACCTTCATTCCATACCCAGCCATTACTCGCTATATTCTCGCCTCCCGAGAAGAATGGAACAGAAAGGAAAAAGGGTGAGCTCAACTAGCTCAAGAAAGAATATTACGACTAAGATAATACACAACAAATTATCGTTAGTCTTCAACAGGAAAAAATTTAATAGAATACAATAGACAACAAATTTTAATCAATATTCGCATGAAATAATAATTCATTAGAAGAGTTAAGTAGAGAATGCAAACTACTATCTACTATGTATGAATTTAAAAGTTCATCGCTATCTTTTATCCCCAAAACAACAATCAATATACATCTCGAATCAAATATTCATCTTTGCACTACAAAGCCAAAGATATTCATCAATTAGTCATGTTCATTTAAACACTGTTCATCTTTACACTACAGGCCAAAGATATTAATCGGTCCATGTGTTCATCTCAACACTTCGCTCATCTTTTGCACTACGGTGCCAAAGATATTCTTCAAATCATTCATCTTTGCACTCTAAAGCCAAAGATATTCAATAATATCATCATTTAAGACCGAGGATGATGAAAAATATTTTTAAAGAACGAATCCAATTGAAACAAAATGACAAGGATTAAGGATTAAGGATTCGTACTTTGTTTTATCCATGTCCAACAATACCCCAAAAATAATCACGGTGGTGTAAAATTCAAGAATGATCAAAACATGGATACAATCAAAGCTAGTATCCAAAATAGATATTTTGAATGAAAAGAAGAAATTTTATTTTTCGATGAATAGTGCCGTATATTGAATAGTCGTGATACGTGAATAGTGCCGTATACGGAATAAGACCGTATACATGAATAGTAAATCCGACACCAAAAAGATAGAAATTCCACAAAAACATCTTCACGCTTCCTATGAATAGTACTTTCGTGAATAGAACTCGTGAATAATAACTCATGAATAGTAACTTTCGTGAATAAGTAACTCATGAATAGTAACTCGTGAATAGTAACTCATGAATAGTAACCCCGACATGAAAAAAGTTCCAAATTTGATAAAACCTCAGATCAACATTTCAAAGATAATGATATTGAAGAAATAATATCATTACTGAAAAAAAATAATATCCCTTACCTCAAAGAATCGAAGATTTCCGGAAGGAAAGGTCAAGATGATCTTGAATGAAACTTATCTTGAAAGAACTCTCAAAGTATCTAAATACTCACAAAATCGCTCAATAATATAGAGAGAAAGAGAGAAAACTTTGTTTACGGTGTGATTTTCAATTCTAACTTAGCCCTCTATTTATAGGAAAATGTTAGCCCGCCAAGCGCACTTGACACGCTACCTCGATGGCTTTACTGCTACTATTGCCACCCACCACATTTGAAATAAAATTCAGCACATTTCTTCACCAACCACAAGTGGGGCCCACTCAATTCTAGAATTTTCCACCAAAATCAATTATAACCCTAATTTCCTAATCGACACCTCTTAAAATTCATAACAAATCATTCGTGCATTTTAACGGTTCAAAATTTGTGGACATATACTCAACTTATGTATGTATAACATACCCAAAAATTACCACAATCCAACTAGTGGATTAAAAATTATAACCCCCGCAATATATCTCAAAACCCACGATTTAATTTTTAATACCTCCAATATGATAAAATACCGATAAAACACCTCAACATTAATTTCTTCATTTATAACCACATAAATAAATCCATCATTTATATCCACATAAAATAAATATTTCTTTATCATATGAATCAATAATTAATTATTCACAAATAATATTACGTAATCACAATTATGATAACCAGGTAGCTCCGAGTGAAAGAGGGGGCTTTCCAGATAAGGATTTCTCCTCATCTTGGCCGCAATTAGGTGACCAAACCTCTCCTTGACGTAACTTTCTAGACATTGCCAATAATGCTATCTAATAATATTATTCAAATAATATGAATTATTGATCCGATAATGGAGATAATAATGCGTTGACAATTATTGAACAACAATAATATAAAATATCAACGCAAAGAATTATTGAATCAATAAAATAAAATATTGAGCAAGAACTCATTGTGAAAATTATTGAGTAGTGCCTTCACGTAAGGATCAATAATTCAACAATCTGCATAATATCTGGTATCTACTCTTGTCTGACCACGCCAGACATCACGTATTTTAACCAAGGGTATTCCAACAGCCTTAACGGTGAATAACTACGCTACGTTATTTTTAACCAACTTATATTTGTCGTTTTCTTCATCCAATCGCTTTCCGTTATGGGGCCCACACACGGTCAAGGCCGTCGCGTGCGAATATTATTCTCCCCGACAAGATTTAATATTCCACGACCAAACGAATATTCCCCACAAAATGAATATTTTATAACCACTTGCTTATTTTGAAATATTTGCGTATTTAACCCTTAACTATCCACATTAATCAAATCAACCCTTACTATTTCAAAATAATAAAGGAAATTCCTTTTTATTTAAAAAATTTTGGTCTTACAGATAAGTATTTACCATTGGTGGAATTCTCCTACAACAACAATGCTTATCGTGCAAGTATAGGTGTGGCTCCATTCAAGCATTATATGGACGAAAATGTCGTTTCTCCAATATGTTGGGATGAGGTGGGTGAAGCAACATTGTTGGGACCCGAAAGTTAAATACGTATTTATCACTCGAAAAGATCCAAATGATTCGACAACGATATACAAACTACCAAGATCGACAAAAGAGTTATGCGGATCTTCATCGAAAGGACGTGGAATTTAATGTAGGGGATCATGTATTGTTGCATGAAGTTGCTCCATGGAAGGGAGTTACAAGATTTGGGAAGAGAGGAAAGCTCAATCCACGATTTATCGTCCATTTCAAATTCTTGACCGAAGAGGAAATGTAGCCTATAGACTTGCATTACCTCCAAGTATGTCTCGTGTTCATAATGTGTTTCACATATCCGTATTTCGTAAATATGTGAAAGACCCGAACCACGTTATGAGAGTTAGAACCCATTTAGATAGCCAAGACTTAACGTATGAGGAGGTACCGTCCAAGATTTTGGATAGGAAGGAGCATGTCCTACGCCAAGAAAGGTCATACCACAAGTAAAAGTTTTGTGGAGGAATCATGCTATAGAGAAATGACCTCGGGAATTGAAACGCGAAATGAAAGCGAGGTATCCTCATCTTTTCAAACACACAGTGTATCGTCACGTCAATTTCGAGGACGAAATTTCATAAGAAGGGAGGTTGTAAGACCGAAATTTTTTTAAATAAAAAGGAATTTCCTTTATTTATTATTTTGAAATAGTAAGGGTTGATTTGATTAATGTGGATAGTTAAGGGTTAAATACGCAAATATTTCAAAATAAGCAAGTGGTTATAAAATATTCATTTTTGCTCTGGAATATTCGTTTGGTCGTGGAATATTCGCATCGCTCGTGAATATTCGCATCTGACATATGCAGCAAAATTATTGGGCCCCATAACGACGATTGGATGAAGAAAACGACAAATATAAGTTGGTTAAAATAACTACAGAAGTATTACTGTTAAGATCGTTGAATACCCTTGGTTAAAATACAAGAATACGTTGGTCGCATTGCAGAGCGGTGTTCAGATCAGCATGTATTGTTGAATTATTGATCCTTACGTAAGAAGGCACTACTCAATAATTTTCACAATGAGTTATCGCTCAATATTTTATTTTATTGATTCAATAATTGCTGCGTTGATATTTTATATTATTGTTGTTCAATAATTGTCATCGCACATTATCTCCATTATCGGATCAATAATTCATATTATTTGAATAATATTATTAGATAGCATTATTGGCAATGTCTAGAAAGTTCTCACAAGGAGAGGTTTGGTCACCTAATTGCGGCGCAAGAAGGAGAAATCCTTATCTAAAGCCCCTCTTTCTCGGGAACTACCGTCATTGTCATAATTGTGATTCTCAGAATATTATTTGTGAATAATTAATTATTGATTCATATGATAAAGAAATATTTATTTTATGTGGATATAAATGATGGATTTATTTATGTGGTTATAAATGAAGAAATTATTGTTGAGGTGTTTTATCAAGATTTTACCAGATTGAGGTATTAAAAATTAAATCGTGGGTTTTGAGATATATTATGGGGTTATAATTTTAATCCCACCGCTGGATTGTGGTAATTTTGGGTATGTTATACATACATAAGTTGAGTATATGTCCACAAATTTTGAACCGTTAAAATGCACGAATGATTTGTTGTGAATTTTAAGAGGTGTCGATTCAAAAATTAGGTTTATAATTGATTTTGGTGGAAAATTCTAGAATTGAGTGGGCCCCACTTGTGGTTGGTGAAGAAATGTGCTGAATTTTATTTCAAATGTGGTGGGTGGCAATAGTAGCGGTGTAAAGCCATCGTGTAGCAAAGTCAAGTCTGCTTTTACGGGCTAACATTTTCCTATAAATAGAGGGCTAAGTTAGAATTGAAAATCACACCGTAAACAAAGTTTTCTCTTTTCTCTCTATATTATTGAGCGTATTTTGTGAGTATTTAGATACTTTGAGAGTTGTTGTTTAGTACAAGTTTCATTCAAAGATCACTTCCGACCTTTCCTTCAAGCAATTGATTCTTTGAGGTAAGGGATGTTATTTTCTTTTCGATGATATTATTTCTTCAATATCATTATGTCAAATATTGGTTGGAATTTTTTATCAAATTTGGAACTTTTTCATGCTCCGGGTTACTATTCATGAGTTACTATTCACGAGTTACTATTCATGAGTTACTATTCACGAAGTTACTATTCACGAAGTACTATTCATGAAGCGTGAAAATGTTTTTTTGTGGAATTTCTATCTTTTGGTGTCTGAGTTACTATTCACGATATCGGCACTATTCACGATACTAAGACTATTCACGATACTAAGACTATTCATCGAAAAATAAAATTTCTTCTTTTCGTCTAAAAATATCTATTCGGATACTAGCTTTGATTGTATCCATGTTTTGATAATTCTTGAATTTTACACCACTATGATTATTTTGAGGTATTGTTGGACATGGATAAAACAAAGTACTAATCCTTAATCCTTAATCCTTGTCATTTTGTTTCACCGGATTCGCTTCTTTAAAATATTTTCATCATCCTCGGTCTTAAATGATGATATTATTGAATATCTTTGGCCCTGTAGTGCAAAGATGAATGATTTCAAGAATATCTTTGGCCCAGAGTGCAAAGATGAACAGGTGTTTAAATGAACATGACCAACTGATGAATATCTTTGGCCTGTAGTGCAAAGATGAACAGGTGTTGAGATGAACATGACCGACTGATGAATATCTTTGGCCTGTAGTGCAAAGATGAATGTTTGATTTGAGATGAATATTGATTGATGTTACAGGGATAAAATTTTGATGATGGACTGTTAAATTCATAGATTATAGTAGATTTCATTCTCTACGTAACTCTTCTATGAATTATTATTTCCGCTGCGAATATTGATCTGAAACTTGTTGTCTATTGTATTCTATCAGATTTTTCCCTGTTGAAGACTAACGATAATTTGTTGTATATTATCTTAGTCATAATATTCTTTACTGAGCTAGTTGAGCTCACCCTTTTCCTTTTTGTTCCATTCTTCTCAGGAGGCGAGAATATAGCGAGTACGAGTCGGGGTATGGAATGAAGGTTTTAGAAAGGATTGTTTAGTAGTCCTCACCATTTTTGTAAAATAATGTATCAATAAATGTGATGAGGATTTATTTGAGTATAAATATTGTCTAGAAGATAATATTTGTATTTAAACTCACAGTTTTACTGTTGTAGTAATAAAGTTGTAGTTGTTTCTGTACCATGTATTGACAACTCAGAATGGGTGATGTATACCTATTTTGGGGGCGTCACAACATCTGTTGAAGTCTCAGTTCTACACTCTACGATTCAGCTTCGATTGTGCAGACACTACGACTCCGAGATCAAATCTTGACACTCTATGATTTTTGTGGTTGTGCTTGTTGTCTTCATCTGATCTTGCTCGACTACGATCTCTGCCTCTGATACGATCAGTAGACTCTATGACTCTATGTGTAGTCTACGATTCTTGACTTAGCTTCGGCATCAGTAGACTCTATGACTCTGAGTGTAGTCTACGATTCTTGACTTGGCTTCGGCAGATTCTCGGTCGGCTCGTAGGCAGGTGTTGGGTAAAATCTAAATACACACTACACGCAAGTATACGTGGTCAACAAGTAATAAAGTGATGAGTAGAGTATCGTTCCCACAGAGACCAATTAGAAAGAAACTTAACTTACAATTACCAATTTCCTATTAATCCTAATTTTATTAAACTATTCAACTCAATGATTATAATTAAAGAAACTAAATTAAAAAATAAATAAACTACCACAAACCAATCACAAATATCAAAATCTGGAATTTCAAACAATTAATGGAGAATTAGACTTATGATTTCACCCTAAGCTTCACTCTGATTTTAACACCTTTATTCCAATTCAATTCACTATCCCAGTTTATTAATTAAGAACATGAATGTAGTATTAACCACCTCTCGATGCACTAATACCGTATTAACTTAAATCCACAATTAAGATAGAAACAAGTTAAACACCTTAATCAACTAACTCACTATATCTCTATGTGAATTACATTTAAAGAAGGTTCAAGATTAAGTTCTCTATCCGATTACATGCGATGTCAAGCATATCTCTACCTTAACATTCATCAAGATTCTTCTATTCACAAAATTCATGAACACACGCTATATCAACTAAGTCTAGATTTGAATATCCTCTCTAGATTCCATACAAATCCACAAAGAATTGTTGATCAGGCAATTCATAAATTCAAGCTCAAATTAATATAGATAAACTGGAAATAGATTATTGAACTAGAAATCAAAGTTTACAAAATCATCGATTCACTCAAAGATCCATCATAAGCCTAAAAAGTGAATTAGTTCATCATAAATGAAATAACTACTGAATAAATCATAGAAAACATTCTTTCAATTAAAATTAATAGCCTAAGGAGAAGAATATTGAAAAACACCCTTCATGTAGCCTAGAATTGCAATCGCCTCGAAAATCTCCACGAAATACTCCTCAAATGCTTGCTAAAAAAAACTGGAATTGATCTTCGTAATGTGCCTTGTGTGTTGTTGATTTCCTTGTTAATTGAGTAATAGATGTCCAACACACAAGTCCCAGCCAAAATTCTCCATCAAATAGAGTCCATGTATAATCCAAATGCCTAGCATCCATGTTCCAAAAGAGTTTCAAGTAAAACATAAGTTTTAGCAAAGAGAATACAACCTCCCTTGGCCGGGTTCTATGCTTTAAAAGTGCCCACCTTGGCTAGCTACCATTCTAACTTAACTCGATTGAAGATTCCCATTTCCTACGGGTATACAAGAAAATAGGCCCTCCTCAAGGGTCTATTCTTCTAAATGGTGACTGCTGCTTCATGACTTCTTCCAAAATTGCACCGAATTAACTTTAAATGATTCCAAATGACTCCAAATCCTCGTTAAATGTCGCAATAACTATCCTACACATAAAAGAACACAAAATAAGTAAAAACGAATATGAACACAAGAAAATAGCAATAAATAAGCATGAAATGGACACCGATTCGCGTATATAAAATCCACTTATCAAAATCCCCCAAACTTAAACCGTGCTAGTCCTCGAGCACAAAACACTACATGCTATACAATGCAATGCGATGAAATGAATATGATCTAATTTATATGCTTTCGAATCCATCAGTATCGTAGAATCAAGATTATCTTAACGACCTCAGAGAAAACATGCAAACTATATAATATCAATCACCAAAACCAATCTACAATTCTACCTTAATCCTCAAATCTCAAGCCATCATCACTAGTATAGTGTGCGTGTGTGATCAACATCCATGATAACTGCTACAGACTCAAATTCAATACATAATCAATTTCTTAGAAGGAATCATAAGTGCAAACTTAAAAATTCCACAAATAGACAAGTTCCAACTAAAACTAAGCAATTACTATTCCTAGGAGTTAACACAGGGTACTTATACTTTATTTATATATACTTTTTTTCCCACGGGGGCTTTTTACTCTTTTCCCATTTTATTCATTTTTTTTATATCATACATGACTGTACAATGTCTCATCCCATTAGGCTGACAGTGCTACCCCTTAGCGAGCTTTCGACCAACGACTCCCATACCATAAAAAACCTTAGGATGCTAGGTGTAAAGACAATCCCCTCGGGCGTACTTGCTCAAGTAATAAAGGCCCCAAAACAAGACTAGTCATGATATATACTCTTTTTTATTATTATAAAGCTTATATACCCTACATATCATCCCCCAAACTTAGGTTCTTGCCTAATTTTCACCTTTGCTATTTATCCTTGTTGTTTTCTCATTTACTCTAGCATTATCCTTTAGAGACTATTTATGTATCAATTTGAACTAACCAGTCAACAAAGATGTTATTAATCATGCTAACCTTTTTATACCAGTTTTAAACGAGCTCAAGATTCGATTCATAACAGAAATTGTATCACAGTTCTAGTAATCAATGCTGTATTGGTTAACTTATTATCAATCTCATCATTGGCCCACAAATAACATGAACTACAACATTGCTGGACATATGCAAACACAATATTTAACTGATTTTTTTATATAGATAACAAAATGCACTCATAACAAAATTAAAAACAATGCAATACAAAAATAACCTAAGCTACATATGTATGCACCTAACTTATATGCAACATTATAAATCCTAATTACCATGCAAAACTAGAATTAAAATGACAAATTTAAACCTAAGTACTACATATGCATGCAACATGAATTTAAATCCCCCAAACTTAAGTAATACAATGTCCTCATTGGATGAATAATCAAATTTAAGTACGTGAGGACTTCCCTGCTATCGCTTAAGTCTGAGGAGGTTGTTGTTGATCTTCTTCGTCTGAATCACTTGGTGGAAACCTCAGCATTGGCACGGGCTACTGATATGGAAATTGGGCCACCGGGTTGAAGCTCTGAAGGGTTGTGTTGAGTTAGGCGAAAGACGCGTTCATAGCATCAAACATGTGGTCTTGCCTCATTGCGAGTCGCCATATTTCCCGACGTGCTGCCTTGTTGTGTGCAGCCATTTGATTTTGGAAATCAAGGAACTAAGGACTGGATATTGCCTCGGTCTGTGGTACCTGCTCAGCCCCTTGATCTCCCATAGCTTCATCATCATCCTCCGACGCCTCTGTAGCGTCAACTTCATCTTCCGAGGCCGACGAAAAAATAAAGCCTAGTCCACACGGATGTGAATCATCTCCTGCCCATACAGAATACCGCGCTATCATTCTGGAATCAATTAATGCAAGTAGCATTTGTGTGGGCTCATCGTTGGACCATCTCACCCCTGCTTGACAGCACAGCCCACATATGAGTGCTGGGTGTGGCAAGCCGCCCAAAAAATTTCCACGTAAACAACGGCGGATGGAGAAACATATAATGGCCCCAACGTCGATGATGAAGTCTTGCACAATTGCGCATAGCAGTAACGCCTTCTATTTGGTCATGTCTGAGGTGTGTTGGGATGGATACAGTTTAGCGCATAGGAATGAGTACCAGATTTTGCCATACCGGCTGAGGTCCTTGCTGTGGAACACTGTGCCTCCCTTTCGGTCTTTGATCCAAGTTGTACCCGGCTTAGTTATCTCCTTGAGTATTTCCTCATAGTCTAGATCAAAGTCATGTAGTTGAGCATATTAGCATTTGTGAGGTACCCGTAGTTGATAGTAGGTGTTTATTGCATCAGCACTGAACAGGACCAAGCGACCACGCACAAACGCGTTGAATGGAGCTTTATCCTCAATGTTTGTATAGAATTCCATGACAATGTTGACCATAGCGGGTTCCGGTTCTTCGGTGAACTTAGTCCACCCCTTTTGATAGAGTAGAGTATCGTTCCCACAGAGACCAATTAGAAAGAAACTTAACTTACAATTACCAATTTCCTATTAATCCTAATTTTATTAAACTGTTCAACTCAATGATTATAATTAAAGAAACTAAATTAAAAAGTAAATAAACTACCACAAACCAATCACAAATATCAAAATCTGGAATTTTAAACAATTAACGGAGAATTAGACTTATGATTTCACCCTAAGCTTCACTCTGATTTTAACACCTTTATTCCAATTCAATTCACTATCCCAGTTTATTAATCAAGAACACGAATGTAGTATTAACCACCTCTCAATGCACTAATACCATATTAACTTAAATCCACAATTAATATAGAAACAAGTTAAACACCTTAATCAACTAACTCACTATATCTCTATGTGAATTACAATTAAAGAAGGTTCAAGATTAAGTTCTCTATCCGATTACATGCGATGTCAAGCATATGTCTACCTTAACATTCATCAAGATTCTGCCTATTCACAAATTTCATAAACACATGCTATATCAACTAAGTCTAGATTTGAATATCCTCTCTCGATTCTATACAAATCCGCAAAGAATTGTTGATCAAGAAATTCATAAATTCAAGCTTAAATTAATATAGATAAACTGGAAATAGATTATTGAACTGGAAATCAAAGTTTACAAAATCATTGATTCACTCAAAGATCCATCATAAGCCTAAAAAGTGAATTAGTTCATCATAAATGAAATAACTACTGAATAAATCATAGAAAACATTCTTTCAATTACAATTAATAGCCTAAGGAGAAGAATATTGAAAAACACCCTTCACGTAGCCTAGAATTGCAATCGCCTCGAAAATCTCCACGAAATACTCCTCAAATGCTTGCTAAGAAAAACTGGAATTGATCTTCGTAATGTGCCTTGTGTGTTGTTGATTTTGTTGTTAATTGAGTAATAGATGTCCAACACACAAGTCCCAGCTGAAATTCTCCGTCAAGTAGAGTCCATGTACAATCCAAACACTTAACATCCATGTTCCAAAAGAATTTCAAGTAAAACATGAAGTCTCAGTAGTAGCCGAGACCCCCCTACTACGGGGTCCGTGTTTTAAAAGTGCACCTTGCTGGCTACCATTATGCTTAACTCGATTGAAGACCCCCTGCCCCGACGGGGGTATACAAGGAAAATAGGCCCGCCCCGATGGGGGTCTATTCTGCTAAATGGTGACTACTGCTTCATGACTTCTTCCAAATTTGCACCGAATTAGCTCCAAATGATTCCAAATGACTCCAAATCCTCGTTAAATGTCGCAACAACCATCCTACACATAAAAGAACACATAAAAAAGTAAAAACGAATATGAACACAAGAAAATAGCAACAAATAAGCATGAAATGGACACCGATTCGCGTATATAAAATCCACTTATCAGCATGCTGTCTCTACAATTCTAGACATGACTTCTTCAGTAGACTACGGCTCCGAAGAAGTGCTACTCGACACACTACGATCCTTCCTCGTCTCTCCTGGAAGTCTACGAACTCCGAGATCTACTATCTTACAGATTACGATTCTACCTTGATAGCTCTCGAGTTATCCTTGACTCTCCTGGCAGACTACAATTTCTGGTGCAATGCTCGACGATTAGACAAGCATATCTATAACATCATAAGATCAACCTAACATGCTTGATCTTTCTATATTTATAGTCCTTGTACATCATTTCTTTTTAATGACTTTACAAAGCTGTTTTACTTATGTAGGATCAACCTAACATATTTGATCAATTCATTCTAAGTCCTTGTACATATGTTTCTATAGTCTATCAAAGGACTTTACAACTTTTCTTAATGCAAGCATACTTGCATATTCATTCATATATATCATAATCAAATCATATGTAAATAGGAATATCATTCACATGCTTATTCCTGACACTATCTTCTTAGCCTTCTCGGCTCTCAACTTAGCTGCCATCTTCAGTGGCATTCTCATCTTTGTTGAGTGAAGCTTTAGTCTGTTCAAGTCCTTCTTCAAAGCTGCTTCATTTCCACCTTTGTAATCTCACTATTACTGAAACTTGTTCTGTTTAGCTATGGTGGAACTCGTAGAGTCAACAATATAGCATTCTAACAACTCAACGATCCTTCACCTTCGCAACTTCAACAATTTTTGATCTTTAAAGCTCTTGTTGATTTATAATCCTTCACAACCTTCCCATTGTAATGTAGCCGTTGGGAGCTATTTGAATTGCTTTGCAGATCTCGAGTTATTTGAGGTAGACTGCAAATGTGACATGACATCCCCTTTATGCCTTTCTGACACTGCAGTCTACTGTTTCACCTACCCCATCAGAGATGTCACTTTGATGTCTTGGGTAGGTAATCGACTTTATTTCATCTCTCTGATTTCTAGATCGAGGTTGTCCTTTTGCATCGATGCTCTCAATAAGCTCTATTCAAATATCAATCTTCAGATTGAACAGTTGCCAATGCTTTAATCTTTAGATGATCGAACTCTACCATTCTGATGCATATTCTTGGACCTGATCGTAGTGTCTTGTTGAATGTTTCTTATTGACTGGTTGAGACAACACTACGATCCTGAAGAGTGTTCATTGGATCCTCAATGTAGAACACCTCTTCCTTCTCTTGTGTAGTGCTTCAACACTTTTGTTTACCTCGACTGATCTCAGGAACTAATAGCTTAACTTCTTGTTCTGGCCTCTTCTGAATAGCAAGACACTTCAGATTTGTGGCATGTCTAGCTTGCTTTCTCCTTGTGATATTCCGTTCACTTATCATCAATGGACTGACACGATGCTTAATCACTTTAGCCTTGTTCTTCATACGCTGACCAGTATCTCTATGTACACTTCATTAGTTCCTATTTTGTTTGACAAACACTACGTTCCTGGATACTTCCAAGATTGTTGTCTTCTGTTTACTTGACAGCTACTGCACTTGCTGACTTTCCTTAGTCAGTTACTAAAGTCTTCTTCTATTCAACTTGTGGAAGACTTTAACTTGAATGACTTCACAACTCAATCTGGATGTTGGTTGGGTTGGTGCTTAAATCTTCTGTTAGCTTGCACGCCATTCGTTGAGCGCTCTCTGGTTTCCTTCTGTGGGATGTATTTTGCAAATGCACTGCAGGCTTTATACTTTGGATATTCTGGGAGTGCTCATTTGTTGAGAATCATATTTGCTCTACGATTCTGCCTTAGCGTTGTAAGCACTTCTGTTGAAGCCTTAGCTGTAAGACCCCAAATTTTATGAAATAAAAGTATTCAATTTTTCTTATAATTATTATTCAGTAAATGGTTAAATTGATAAAAAGTTAAAGTTATGGGTGATATATGATTTTTTTTTCAAAATAAGCAAGTGGCTATAAAATACTTATTGTTGTCGGGGAATATTTGTTTAGTCGTAGAATATTCTTGTTGTCGGGGAATATTTGTACGACGGCGCAGCCATTTGTGGGCCCCATAACAGAATAACTGTCGAATAAAGAAAACGACAAGTTTGAGTTTTTATAAATAACAGCGTAATTTTTACCGTTAACACTTTTGGAATACCCGGTGGTTAAAACAATAATAATACGCTATGGTCGCATAACAATAGCATTACGCGATATTGCACTAATTATTGATTTTTACGTAAGAAGGCACTACTCAATAATTGTTACAAATAATTATCGCTCAATATTTTATTTTATCGATTCAATAATTGCTACGTTGATATTTTATATTATTGTTGTTTCAATAATTGTCACTACACAAGATTTTCTCATTATCGATCAATAATTTATATTATTTGAATAATATTATTAGATAGCATTATTGGAAATATCTAGAAAGTTCATCGAAGGAGAGGTTTGGTCACCTATTTTACTACCAAAGAAAGAGAAATCCTTATCGAAAAGCCCCGCTTTCCTCGGGAACACCGTTGTCATTATTGTGATTCGTAATATTATTTGTGAATAATTAATTATTGATTTATATGATAAGAAAAATATTTATTTATGTGGATATAAATTGAGGAATTTTTAGAAAAGTGATAATTGTTGAAAATTGATATTTTATCTTCTCTGATAAAATATATTATTATATTACAATAATATAATAATGATGATGTTTTTACAATGAATGTTTGATATATGAATAAATGAGGAGGAAGAGTATTTTTATTACAACAAATATTTAAAACATGTTTTGTGTGTTGGTGGACCCTATTTTTGACTAAAATTTGATTATAGCCTGTAAAATCGCCCGTATGTGGATTTCAGCCATTTTTCGTTTGGAATTTAGAAAAACTTTCTTCTACAAAGTTGTAGAGAATTCGATTTTCTATTGAATGGACATAAAATTCATATTTTTCTGATAAAATGGCTATTTATTATGAATTATTGAATTCCAGAATATTGGGCCTGAATTGATTTGGCTGCATTAAATGATAAAAACATGTTTTTCATTTTGGTGGGCCCCACTTATGTGGTAAATGTGCTGAAATCTGAATTCAAATTGTGCGTATGATTTTTAATAAATAATATTATTTTATTAAATTTTCTCCTTTGGTGTTCTAAGCATTTTCCTATAAATAGGGTGCTTAGGTTAGAATTGAAAATCATACCAGAAACTAAAGTTTTCTCTCTCTATGTTATCGAGCGAATTTTTATGAGTATTTTGATATCTTGAGTGTTGCTATACTGTGCAAGTTCCTTCAGCGTTATATTCGATGTTCCAGTCAGAAGTACTGCTCTTTTGAGGTAAGAGATATTGTCATTATTATGGAAGGGATTTTAAGGGTTATTATGTTTTTCAGTTTCGTACTTTTTCCAAACCTTCAAAAATTCTGGAAAAATTTGAAATGATAATTTCATGAGTTTTCTAGATTGTGTCCAAAAATGGCAATTTTTGGATGTATAGATTAGGAGCTATGAATTTTATGGGAAAATACTATTTTAAAATTAAACCCTTATAACTCTTTGTGGTTAACTCTAAAATTGGTGAAATTTTTATTGGGAGTACATGTATATATAAAGATAGATACTCCAAATTTCAAATTTTTGGACTAAAGTACAGTTTATGATAAATGTCTAAATATTCGGCAGTTTTGGCTATATGAAAAATAGTAAATGAATTTTAGTAATTCCAAGAAAAATATATGTTCAATATGAGACTATATTCTGTTAAATTCCAGAAAATAAAATTTTCTAGGACTGATTTGGTATTTTTCATGAAAATAGACTAGTTATGAGCAAATAAATTAAATATGTTATGTGAAGTAAGAAAATTAGAAAATAGGATTTTATGACTTGAGAATCCTATATAAGGTATATGTAGATTTTTGATGAGGGTTTTGGTTATTGGTGATGAAATCTTATGAGTTTGGCATTTTAGGATGATTAAAATGCATTAATTAGTAAAGTGTAAACAATTAAAATAATTTGTTTATAAGTTTAAGAAATGATTAAAATATTGTTGTAATATTAATAATATTAGATTATGAGATTATTAAGTGATCTATAACATTTGGATTAAGATGTTATAAATATTGATATGGATTTTATTGTAAAACTTTATCTTTTCGTGTTGGGGTTACTATTCTCATATACGACACTATTCATGTATACGTCACTATTTACGTATATGGTACTATGTATGAATACGAGTTACTATTCATGAGTTACTGTTCACGAGTTACTATTCATGAGTTACTATTCATGGGGTACTATTCACGACAAAATTAGTTTCTTTTTCTGACCAAATTATTATTGATTTATGAATCTTACTCTTGAGATTAAATCTATGTGTTGATTATATTGTTTTTATTATCATATATAACATTTTTATAACCCTAATGATGATAATTCTCTTTCACTTGAGTGTAAAGATGGGTAGATTATTGGTATGATCGTGACTATGAGTTCTCTTTGGCCAGTAGTGCAAAGATGAATTGTTGACTGGTATGATCATGACCATTGAATTTATAATTGAATATCTTTAGCGTAAGTGCAAAGGTGAATTGATCAACATGGTTATAATTATTGTTTATATAAATTCTGAAATGATTATATATTTCTTTGAGATATTAATATCTTTGGCCTGTAGTGCAAAGATGGCCTGTTGTTGAATATCTTTGACCTGTAGTACAAAGATGAACTGTTGATGAATATCTTTGGCCCGTAGTGTAAAGATGAATTTATTACTATGATTATGAATAGGAACTGTGATTTGGTATAACCATGATCTTTGATGTTTCAGGTAAAGACATGTGATGAAAATTATCTTCGTCTTGGGTGCGAAGAGGAATTTAGAACCATAATTATGATTATGAGTTATTCACATGATTGTAGACAGGAACTGTTGATTGATATTACAGGGATAAAACATTATTGGTTGACTTTTAACATGGTGAAGATAATAGACATTATGGTCTATTTGACTCTTCTAATGGATTGCTCATTCCGCTGCAACTATGGTTGAAAAGTTTTATCATCTACTATATGTTCTAAATCTCTGATTTATTACTGACGAAGGCTATTGATAATTTAATTATCTTTAGTCAAGATATTCTTTACTGGGCTAGTTGTGATCACCCTTTTGCTTCACAATTCCTTTCAAGTAACAAGAGTGTAGCTGGGTCGAGCGAGGGTAACAGGGGAATAGAACGGTGGTCTATAGCTGTTGAGGTTCTCCCTAAACAGTATGGAAATAATTTTATTGAGAATTTTAGATAAATGTGTCATCTTTTATACGTCATTTAACCGTTAATTTTGGTGAACCGAATAGGGTGAGGTGAACCAACTTTGGAAGGGTGTTTTTCCACTATCATACAAGATGTCTGATGACATACAACCTCGTGTTATCATAAGATAGGGTTGTGCACATCCACTTGTTGAGTATATCTACGAGCACTACCTATATAACCTTGGAGTTTGGTTGAAATATAATGCTCAATTAGAGACCATGGAGATGACGCCCCAAAATAGGTATACATCACCCATTCTCACCCATTCTAAGTTGTCAATACATGGTACGTAAATAACTACAACTTTATTATTACAACATATAAACTCATGAGTTTAAATACGATATTGCCATCTAGACAATATTCACACCCAAATAAATCCCCATCATAATTATTGATACATTATTTTACAAAATGGTGAGGACTACTAAACAACTCTCTCTAACCTTCATTCCATACCCCGACTAAGTACTCGCTACATTCTCGCCTCCCGAGAAGAAAAATGGAACAACAAGGAAAAGGGTGAGCTCAACTAGCCCAAGAAGAATATTATGACTAAGATAATATACAACAAATTATCGTTAGTCTTCAACAGGAAAAATCTAATAGAATACAATAGACAACAAGTTTTAAATCAATATTCGCAGATGAAATAATAATTCATTAGAAGAGTTAAGTAGAGAATGCAAACTACTATCTTCTATGTATGAATTTAAAAGTTCATCGCTCATCTTTTATCCCCGTAACATCAATCAATATACATCTAGAATCAAATATTCATCTTTGCACTACAGCCAAAGATATTCATCACCGGTCATGTTCATCTAAACACTGCTCATCTTTGCACTACGGGCCAAAGATATTCATCGAAATCATTCATCTTTGCACTACAGCCAAAGATATTCAATAATATCATCATTTAAGACCGAGGATGATGAAAAATATTTTTAAAGAAACGAATCCAAAGGAAACAAAATGACAAGGATTAAGGATTAAGGATTCGTACTTTTGTTTTATCCATGTCCAAAAATACCTCAAAAATAATCATAGTGGTGTAAAATTCAAGAATGATCAAAACATGGATACAATCAAAGCTAGTATCCGTATAGATATTTTGGACTTAAAAGGAAAATTTTCATTTTTCGATGAATAAAGGTCGTATTCGTGAATAAGATCAGATACGTGAATAAAGGTCGATACGTGAATAAGAACCCCGACTAAAAGTTCCAAATTTGATTAAAAAGTTCAGATCAATACTTCAAGATCATGATATTAGAATAAATAATATCATTAAAAAAAATAATATCCTTTACCTCGAAAGATCAAGATTCTAAATTAAAAATCCTAATATAAAGCTATGACTTGAACTTGCACCGTATAGCAATACTCAAAGTATACTCAAAATACTCACAAGAATACGCCGATAATATAGAGAGAGAAAACTTCAGCTTCGTGTGATTTTCAATTCTAACCTAAGACCCTATTTATAGAAAAATGCTTAGAACACCAAAGTAGAAAATTTAATATAATAATAATATATATATACAAATTTGTCTACGCACCTAGAACCATCTGAATTCAAAGAACTTGCATGTGTTTAATGAGGCTAACCAAACACAAAAAACGTTTTTGTTAATTAAAACAATTAAAACTTCCAAAAATCAATTATTTTGAGCTTCGAAACTTAAATAATTCATAATAAATAGCTCTTTTATCAAAAAAATTCAAAACTTGCAACTTTCCATAGGAAATTCCATTATCTACACCTTTGCAGAAGGAAGTTTTTCCAAATTCCAAATAGAAATTGACCGAAATCCACAAACCAAGCGATTTTACAAAGCTATAATCAAATTTCACCAATAAATGGGGTCCACCGACATGTTTAACATGTTTTAAACATTTATTGCAAAAAAATACTCTTCCTCCTCAGATACTCATATATCCCACATTCGTTGTAAAAATATCACCATTATTATATTATTAAAATATAATAATATATTTAAATAATTATTTTATCGTAAAAGATAAAATTTCAATTTTCAACAATTGTCACATTAAAATTTTCTCCATCTATATCCACATAAAATCAATATTTTCCTCATCATATGAATCAATAATTAATTATTCACAAATAATATTACGTAATCACAATATCGACAACCAGTGCGCTTCCTCGTGAAAGAGGGCTTTCCAATAAGAATTTCTCCTTCATGCCGCAATTAGTGTGACCAAACCTCTCTTTAGATGTAACTTTCTAGACATTACCAATAATGTTATCTAATAATATTATTCAGATAATATGAATTATTGCTTCGATAATGAAAAAATATTGTGTAATGACAATTATCAAAAACAACAAAATATAAAAATATCAACGCAAAGAATTATTAAATCAATAAAATAATCGAATAAGAATTATCGTAACCATTATCGAGTAAAGCCTTCTAACGTAAGAATCAATAATTGGTGCAATACCGCAAAGCTACCGTGTTTTAAACCCAATTTAGTATTTTAATAAGATTAATCTGTGAATAACTACGCCAAGCTATTTTTAAACAACTTATATTTGTCGCTTTCTTCATCCAATCGCTTTCCGCATGGGGCCCACAAAAGACTCACTACCGTCATATTTAATATTCCCCGACAATACGAATATTCCACGACCAAACGAATATTCCCCAACAATAATGAATATTTTATAACCACTTGCTTATTCAAATATTTATGATTTTTTACCCATAACTATCCACATTAATCAAATCAACCCTTACTATTTCAAAATAATAAATAGAGGAAAATAAATTTCATTTATTAATAATTTGGGGTCTTACAACCTCCCTCCTTATGAAATTTCGTCCTCGAAATCGACGACGACTTCTGTGTTTCAAAAGGTGAGGATACCTCGCTTTCATTTCCGCTTTCCAATTCCCAAAGTCATTTCCTCTATAAAGATGATTCCTCCACAAAACTTTAACTTGTGGGTATGACCTTTTCATGCTGTAGGACATGCTCCTTCCTATCCAAGATCTTGACAGTACCTCCTCATACGCTAAGTCTTCTACTATCTCGTCCTGCTTCTAACTCTATAACGTGATTCGGTCTTTCACATATTTACGAAGTACGATATGTGAAACACATTATGAACACGAGACATACTTTGAGGTAACGCGAGTCTATAGGCTACATTTCCTACTTCCGGTCAAGAGAATTTGAAATGGACCAATAAATCGTGATCGAGCTTTCCTCTCTTCCCAAATCTTGTAACTCCTTCCCATGGAGCAACTCGCAACAATACATGATCCCCTATACTAAATTCCACGCCCTTTCGATGAAGATCCGCATAACTCTTTTTTCGATCTTGTGCCGCTTTGTATACGCTTGTCGAATCATTTGGATCTTTTTCAGAGTCATACGCATCAACTCTCGTCCCAAATAATGTTGCTTCACCCACCTCGTCCCAAACATACCGAGAGCGACATTTTCGGCCATATAATGCTTCAATGGAGCCACACCTATACTTGCCTCGATAACCGCTTGTCAGTAGGAGAATTCCACCAATGGTAAATACTTATCCTAACCGCCTTTGAAGTCTAGGACACAAAGTCTTAATAGATCTTCAAGAGTTTGAATAGTCCTCTCTCGATTGTCCGTCTGCTTGAGGATGGTATGCCAATCAATCAGAAATCTGCGCTCATAGCTTTTTGCAAGCTAACCCAAAATCTTGAAGTGAATCTTGGGTCACGATCCAAAACTATGGATACAGTATGCCATGCAACCTCACAATCTCATTCACGTATATACTAGCAAGACGCTCAAGGAATAAGTCTCCCGACGGCAAGAAATGAGCAGACTTTGGTTAATCTATCAACAATAACCCAAATAGCATTGATGCCTTGAGAAACCGTAGAAAGACCCGTAACGAAATCCATGGTAATGTGTTCCCACTTCCATTTCGAATCTCAAGTGGTTGCAACGAACCCTTAGGTACTAGATGTTCCGCCTTTACACGCTGACAAGTTAAACACATTGAGATAAACTTTGCAATCTCTCTCTTCATATTGTTCCACCAAAATGTATGTCAAGATCACGATACATTTTGGTACTTCCAGATGGATTGCAAATGGTGTATTGTGTGCCTCCATCATAATCTTGTACTTCAAATCGAGTCGTTAGGGACACAAAGTCCGGAGTGGACTCAAGTATTCCTTCTTCATCAATTCTCGCTCGAATAATAGCACCTTCAGTACTTTCTTCTTCATACGCATCACCCCGGCCTGCGGGGCTCGAGCAACCTTAACTTTTTCTATTAAAGTCGGCTCTATGCGATACTTGACATCATCGCACTCATTCCTCGCATATATGATCTTCTACTCAACGCGCCGCCCACCACGCTCGCTTTTCCATGGTATTGATAAGTAGTGTGGTCGTAATCTTTCAATAACTCAAGCCAACGCCGCCGCCAGCATGTTGAGTTCCTTTTGCGAAAGAAATATTTGAGGCTTTTATGGTCCAATATATCTCCACTTTCTCCCCATATAGATAGTGCCTCCATATCTTTAGCGCGAAAACGATCACCGCTAACTCTAGATCATGAGTAGGATAATTCCTCTCATACTCTTTTGTTGTCGCGAGGCATAGGCTATGACTTTCCCACGCTGCATGAGAACACATCCTAACCCTTTGCCAAGCATCATCAGAGATAACAAATCCATCCGCACTCAAATGGTATTGTTAGAACAAAATAAATGAGTCTCCTCTTGAGCTCTTGAAACTCTTCTCGCATTCCTCGCTTCCATACAAATTTTGTATCCTTCCGAAGTTAGTCAAGTTAATGGAGTAGCGATTCGAGAAAACCTTCCACGAATCTCCGATAATAACCAATAAGCCCAAAAAGCTACGATTCAACACCACGACGACTTCTATTGTCTCTAACTTTGTATTGCTTCAATCTTCACCGGATCAACAGATACTCCATGTTTCGACACCACGCGCCCAAGGAATGCTACTTCCTCGCCGTAACTCGATTTCTTCAATTTGCATATAGTTGGTTTTCACGAAGCCTTTGAGTACCAAATTTCAAATGGTGCTCATGATCTTCACTACTTTTGGAATATATGAGGATGTCATCAATAAAGACAACAACGAATTGATCCAAATATTCCTTGAATACTCGATTCATCATATCCATGAAAGTCATAGCAGAGCATTAGTCAATCCGAAAGACATGACTAAGAATTCATAATGCCCGCATCGAAGTTCTAAAGGCGCCTTTGAATATCCTCGCCTCTAATCTTCACCGATGATATCCGTAATGAAGATCGATCTTTGAAAAAATTGTGCCCTTGCAAATCGGTCAAACAAGTCATCAATACGAGGTAGAGGATACCTATTCTTGATGGTGACATGGTTCAATTCTCGATAGTCAATATAAAGTCGCATACTCCCGCCTTTTCTTCTTTACGAATAAAACAGAGCACCCCAAGGAGATGTACTAGACGAATGAAACCGATGTCCAACAATTCCTCAGTAGTTGGACCTTTAACTCCTCAAGTTCAATAGAGCCATTCGATATGGGTTTTAGAAATGGGCTTTGTACCAGTGTTCAAGATCAATAAAGAATTCAACTTCACGCTCTGGGGGTAGACCGGAAGTTCTTCAGAAATACGCCAAGAAAGTCAATAACAACATGAATATTATTCAAATTTGACGTGTCTTTATTCAAATCCATAACATGGGCTAAGAAAGCTTGACATCCGCTTTTCAATAAACAAATAGCTTTATGATTAGATATGACAAAGATTGATTTTAATGGTTTAGTTGTTGAATTGCATAACAAAGTCAAGTTAGGAATATGAAAACTAACAACCTTACGAAAAACAATCAATTTTGGCATGATGAGTAGTTAACCAATCAATCCCTAAAATCACATCAAAAGCAAGTATCTTTAAAGAGATAAGGTCAATGTGTAAGGTGATGGTGCCAACTTGAATCAAACAAGATTTATAAACAAAGGATGTGATGAAAGTTTCTCCTAACGGAGTTTCCACAGATAGGTCAAAGTCTAATTTCTCCTGAGTCAAGTTTAAACGCTGAGCACAAGAAGGAGAGATAAATGAATGGGTAGCACCGAGATCAAGTAAGGTATAAACTTCGCAAGAATTTATAAATAGCTTACCCCGTGATCACCTCGTTTGGGTTCCTCGTGATTTTGACTAATCACAACAAACGCCTTCTTCCAAGAACCGCTGACTTTGACTTTTCTCGGGATGTTTTTTGAGTCACCGTCCCTCACTTGAACTAGGTTTCACTACCAGATAAATCTCGAGCGATATGTCCTTCCTTTCCACAATTATAGCATACCTTGAACTTTTGTGGGCGCTTTGACCGATATGTCCTCTTCCCCAGATTTATAAGATATAACCGGTGGTCGTTTCTCCTCCCTTAGAACCAGCTTGTCACGGGCATTGCTCGCCTTCACATGGTCGTTGTTAAATCTCCTCTTTAAAATCTCCTCCCGACTCGCTTCTTCTATTTTCATGGCTATGATTACCACCAGAGTGGTTACCATTTTTGTCCGCTCTTTTTCTTTCTCCACCGGGTTATCGTTGTTTTGTTGACCGCTATCTCCTGGATGATCCTTATCAGGGTCCCTCAGTTGACTGCATTCGCTATCTCGCCTAATAATTGAGCCTTGCTTACAACATCCTAATAGAGAGAAAATTTATGAGAAATGAGATACCGACGTATGCCGGGTTTCAAACCTCTAAGAAACATCCGCCATACGCTCCTCATTCTCCACCAAATGAGGTGCAAACCTCGATAACTCGCAAACTTTGCCTCGCATCGAGACACCGCCATGTTGTTTTGTTCTAATCTGATGAACTCCACTTCCTTCATATACGACGAACACTTTCGTGAAAGTATTTGTCATTAAATAGTTTCAAACGCCTCCCAAGACATGCCGAAAAGGGCCGGATGGGTACGCTTCACGCATTCTCCCACCAAGAGTCTCGCTTCGCCACGGAACATAAAGGTGGCGAATGGAACCTTCTGCTCCTCGCATCCCAAGACATCGAATATCTTGGTAATTTGTTTGACCCATGTTTCCGCCATGATCGGATCTCGCTTTCCTTAAATTCGTGTGGTCCCAACTTTTTGAATCGCTTGGTCGTGACAACCCGTGAATTGCTATCATTTCCTCCTATATTTTGAACACGAAGTCTCCTCGTCTCGATTTTGCATGAACCGCAAAAAGCTTCTAAACATCCCCTCGCTCATCATTTGCTCAATGTGTGTTGTTCACAGAGGAACATTGCCACTGCTGTACGCTTCTCCTCGTTGGTGAGTACAAAGCGCTCCACTGGCCTCATTTCCATTGTTAATATTCTCACGACATTCTCAAATACTATCATAAAACAAGGGTTAATTAAGGAAATCAATATATCACATAATATCCCTATATATCGACCAACTAACAAATAAGCTTAGGTAGGACACACTAGCTGAAAGGATTTACTCGCCTCCCCCTCTAGTTCTATTCCCCGATCTCCGCCAGAGATCATATCCCTAAGCTCGATACCAACCGCGACGCCCCCAAAAATAGGTATACATCACCCATTCTCGAAAGTTGTCAATACATGGTACGTAAACAACTACAACTTTATTATTACAACATATAAACCGTGAGTTTAAATACGAGATATTGCCATCTGCAGACAATATTCACACGCAAATAAATCCCCATCATAATTATTGATACATTATTTTACAAAATGGTGAGGACTACTAAACAACTCTCTCTAGAACCTTCATTCCATACCCCGACTAAGTACTCGCTACATTCTCGCCTCCGAGAAGAAAAAATGAACAACAAGGAAAAGGGTGAGCTCAACTAGCCCAAGAAGAATATTATGACTAAGATAATATACAACAAATTATCGTTAGTCTTCAACAGGAAAAATCTAATAGAATACAATAGACAACAAGTTTTAAATCAATATTCGCAATGAAATAATAATTCATTAGAAGAGTTAAGTAGAGAATGCAAACTACTATCTTCTATGTATGAATTTAAAAGTTCATCGCTCATCTTTTATCCCCAGTAACATCAATCAATATACATCCGAATCAAATATTCATCTTTGCACTACAAAAGCCAAAGATATTCATCACCGTCATGTTCATCTAAACACATGCTCATCTTTGCACTACGGCCAAAGATATTCATCGAAATCATTCATCTTTGCACTACAGCCAAAGATATTCAATAATATCATCATTTAAGACCGAGGATGATGAAAATATTTTTAAAGAAACGAATCCAAAGGAAACAAAACGACAAGGATTAAGGATTAAGGATTCAGATTTTGTTTTATCCATGTCCAAAAATACCTCAAAAATAATCATAGTGGTGTAAAATTCAAGAATGATCAAAACATGGATACAATCAAAGCTAGTATCCGTATAGATATTTTGGACTTAAAAGGAAAATTTTCATTTTTCAATGAATAAGTGCCGATTCGTGAATAAGATCAGATATCGTGAATAAAGGTCGATACGTGAATAGTAACCCCGACACTAAAAGTTCCAAATTTGATTAAAAAGTTCAGATCAATATTTTAAGATCATGATATTAGAATAAATAATATCATTAAAAAAATAATAATATCCTTTACCTCGAAAGATCAAGATTTCTAAATTAAAACACCTAATATAAAGGCTATGACTTGAACTTGCACCAGATAGCAATACTCAAAGTATACTCAAAATACTCACAAGAATACGCCGATAATATAGAGAGAGAAACTTTCTTTACGGTGTGATTTTCAATTCTAACCCAAAGACCCTATTTATAGAAAATGCTAGAATACCAAAGTAGAAAATTTAATATAATAATAATATATATATACAAATTTGTCTACGCACCTAGAACCATCTGAATTCAGCAACTTTCATGTGTTTAATGAGGCTAACCAAACACAAAAACGTTTTTGTTAATTAAAAATTAAAACTTCCAAAAATCAATTATTTTGAGCTTCTAACTTAAATAATTCATAATAAATAGCTCTTTTATCGTAAAAATTCAAAACTCGCGACTTTCCATAGGAAATTCCATTATCTACAACTTTGCGTATGGAAGTTTTTCCAAATTCCAAACAAAAATTGACCAAATCCACAAACTGGATTTTATAAAGCTATAATCAAATTTCACCAATAAATGGGGTCCACCGACATGTTTAACATGTTTTAAATATTTATTGCAAAAAAAATACTCTTCCTCCTCAGATACTCATATATCCCACATTCGTTGTAAAATATCACCATTATTATATTATTAAAATATAATAATATATTTAAATGAATTATTTTATCGTAAAAGATAAAATTTCAATTTTCAACAATTGTCACATTAAAAATTTTCTCCATCTATATCCACATAAAATCAATATTTTCCTCATCATATGAATCAATAATTAATTATTCACAAATAATATTACAGTAATCACAATATCGACAACCGTGCGCTCCCCTGAAAGAGGGGCTTTCCAATAAGAATTTCTCCTTATCAAGCGCAAGCAATTAGGTGACCAAACCTCTCCTGATATGTAACTTTCTAGACATCGCTAATAATGTTATCTAATAATATTATTCAGATAATATGAATTATTGCTTCGATAATGAAAAAATACTCGTGTAATGACAATTATCAAACAACAAAGAATATAAAATATCAACGCAAAGAATTATTAAATCAATAAAATATCGAATAAGAATTACCGTAACCATTATCGAGTAGTGCCTTCACGTAAGAATCAATAATTGGTGCAATACCGTGCTACGTGTTTTAACCACCGAGTATTTTAACAAATTTATTTTTTAAACAACTTATATTTGTGCGTTTCTTCATCCAATCGCTTTCAAGATAATCTTTAATATTCCCAAACACGCCACGACCAAACGAATATTCCCTAACAATATTTTTAAACAACTTATATTTGTCGCTTATCTTAATCCAATCGCCCTTACTATTTCAAAATAATAAATAGGGAAAATAAATTTCATTTATTAATAATTTGGGGTCTTACATTGATAGCTTTCGATTTTCCTATTCCCCGAAGATACGATTTCTCGTATTCCATGATCGACTACCAAACTATTACATTATAAGATCCCCTAATAAGCTTGATAATTCTACATTTATATTTTATAACCACTTTACAAAGTCTTATTCAAATATTTCAACCTGATTTTTACCCATAACTATCCACATTAATCAAATCAACCTTAATGCATTTCAAATATAATAAATAGATAAAATAAATTATATCATTCATTAATAATTTGGGGTCTTATTTGATTATGACAAAAAACAATTTCTACTTAGTCTTTTTTCTCCTTCTCCCCCCTGAAATGGTGACTTCATTTCTTTTCTCTGCTCCTCCTCAGATTATTGCTCTTCTTCTTTTTCTGGCTCCCCCTCAAACTCTGCATTCATAGGATCATCATCCTTTGACTCCCCCTAAGATGATGATTCTGCTACTGCTTCTACTATCTTCTTCTTTGCCTTCCTCTTGGCCTTCTTATCTTCTTTTCTTCTGATCTCCTTACTCTTCCTTGAGTTCCTTTTTCTCCCCCTTTTTGTCATTAATCACTTGTGAAAGCTGCTCCACCTTTGACATAAGTTGCTCCATTAGGTAAGATGAGTTACCGACCTCAATCTTGAGTTCATGTTGGCTCAGCTCAAGTTGCAGGGAGAGAGACTGATTCAGATTGTCAATCTTGTTAGAGATGGATTAGATTTGCTCTTCATTAGCCTTCTGTGCTCGTAGAGCTTCTGCCTTCTTATCATTTATAGTCTTCAGATAGATTTGATCTCTCTCTTTGATTTTGAGAGATAGATCATACATAGTGTCTTGAAGTCTGTCTTAAACTGCATTGTCTTCTGCTTCGGTCAACATCTTGGCCTCTTTAGTGATGATAGACATCTGCTTGACCAACTCATCAGAATTCTTTAGTAACTCCTGCTCCGTAGAAGTTTGGTCATTTGGTTGGGCAAACTTTTGTTGAACACCAGATCGGAATCCGCGATTTTGATTTTTGGATAGATTTTCAAAAACAGTGAGAATATGATAAATCGTTGAGTGCCAGACAACTGTGCTTGGGCAGAGGGAAGCTTCTCAACTAGATCTTGATAATCTTTAGTGGTAGAGTAAGAGGACTCTATAATCATCAGCTTGGTCATAATCCTTTTGCCATCAAAACCCACTCTACAATCGTAGGGAATGTAGTGCTTACCAGCATGTCGGTAGACTTTGAAGTGAGACTGGTCTTTGATCATTTTGGTTGCAAACTTCTTTACCCTTGGAAAGTTTTGGGATACCAGCTCCAAGTTCGAAAACTTTGAGTAACACCAGCTGAAGTAGCTCCCATCTTTATCAGTATGTGCTTTTAACCAAGGCATCCACGGGAAGAACCATCTCATTAGAAAATCATCAGGATTGTACAGTATTGTCGTGCAATCTAACTCCATATTTTTCTAGTTATTAAGCACCTCGTCTATAGTCATTCTTACAACTATGAGTTGTTCGTTTCCATGGCTTATCCATCTTGCTGCTGGTTCAACTGGTGGTTCATCAAAAACTTCCACAATAATTCTTCTGCTAATTTTTGCTGGAGAGATAACTGGATAGTCTGTTGGTTCCTCTAATTCTTGATTTGCAGAACTAGAATCTTTTTTCATTTTTTCACCTTCTGAGCTTGAATCATGCTGACTTCTTTTATCTGATTCATCAGTGAATTCTTCTTACTCATTTTCATGACTAGTATCTTCTTCAGCATCTTCTCCCTTGGATTCAGACTCAACATCACTTAAATCAATGACAGCAGTAGAAGATTCTCCTTTCTTCTTTAGAACAGATCTGGCAAGCAGTCTGTTGTTCTTTCTTCTCTTTGGAGGTTCAACTATAGGGGTTTCAGACTTTTCTTCTTTAGAGTCTGAAGCCTCTGCATCCCCATATAAGCTTCCTTGGTGTTCATCATTATTAGGGGTAGATCCTTCTTTTTCGGATTCAACATCTTTTGATCCATCAGATGAACTTGTTTGGAATTTAGCAGTAGTAGATGCAGTTATTTCATCTTTCAAACTTTCTTCAGCAGCAGAGTTACTATTCTGATTGTTGGCCACATAACTTGTACATTCCTTTTCATCACCAGACTTAGATGTTCCCTTCATAGATTCAGCTTCTTCTTCATTGCTGGACTTGCTCTTTGAGAGTTCAATCTTGAAGCTCTCAGTTCTATTCCCATCTTCTAACTTTACGTCCTCTTCTTTGTTAGCGGGGGCTGACTTCTTTATCACCTTTGCTTTCTTTTTGGATGGCCCTTTGAGTAATATATGTACTCCTTCTTCTCTTGTTGTCAGTGGAGAGACTGCTTGATGGAGCCTCTGTTTTCTTCACATTCTTAGACTTCTTCTTTTCTGGTGTGGCTTTTACAGATACAGAGTCATCAGAATGGGATGACTTGCTTTCCACCTATTGTGCCTTCCTCTTTTTTGCAGACCTTGCTGTTGCTACCAGATGTCATTAGCCTCTTATTTTCCTTGAGATTTTTCTTCCAGTTTATAAACAGCTGTGGAGACATCACTTTATGGACATTCAGTGGTTCTCCTTCATCATCCTTTATCTTACTTCCCAATTTCTTCTTCAACACAATACTCAAGAGTCTTCCATGAAAAACCTTTAAAAGTGGTTTATCTGTAGACTTCTTCATCTCAGCCTTTTTCGGCCATTTGGATATTTGATCGAGTAGGATAACTCCAAAGTTTATACACTTCTTCAGAACTATTGCAGACATAATCTTTAGTTGTTGATCAATCACAGTGTCGTGTGCAGTATCCTTACATAGTATACATTTGTCCACTATTTAAGCAAGAAACTCAAATTCTTCAGGAAACTCCTTTTTCTTCATGTCTTTTATACTCGGGTTTCTTTGTATAACATAATCTCCTTTGCTTGTTCAATATCTATCTCATCAAGGTTTTTCAGTCCTAGGTCTGGAAAACCTAAGCATTGATTGATGTCGAACGATTTCAGCTTCAGAGTTTGACCTTTGACCTTGGTGTAAAGGGTTCCGAAATTTATGGTTGCGTTTGAGTAAAACTTTTTAACCAGTTCATCATATATTCGAGTGTTTGCCTCAAGACATTCTGAGAATCCAGCCTTCTTCACAAGTTCAAGAATATCTCTGAACTTCTTTACGGATTTCTCAAACGTCTTGGTTCCAAGCTGAATGCCAGTTATTACTCTCCAATCTTCCTTTTGAATAGTTTGAAGTATATGGGTTTTTAATCTCAAAAGTCTTGCGAGAGGTATTTGAATGTGATTTGGGCGAAGCTTGAGGTTTGATGTATTAAGGCATTGAAGTGGATTTTAGGGTTTGGAAGAAGGGAGGAAGAGAGGTTCGATAGCTTCTGGTAACTATATAAAGATTTTGAATTTGTCTTTATGACAGTTCCTTCTGACTCCGCATAAGCTGTGATGTGTCAGACATTCATTGGTTACACGATGCCTGGTAAGAGACTGCAACTCCCCCATAAACTAAATAGTTATTCAATTTTAATATTCTTTTAAGGAAATGGCATTACTAACATAAATTGACCGTTGACCTTTTCAGTACGTAGAGTAGCTTAATGAGGTAGCTATGGACTCTAAGATTTCTTGTCTACTCAACGATCGTCTTCTGAGAGATGCTTCAGTGGATGATTTGACACTGATTCTCATCTTTAAAGTTGCATGGCTTAACCACTGATGTACCTCATGATAGTTTGGGCACTAAACTTCTGAGGTGAGTCTGCAGGGCATCTTTCCAATCTTATCTCCACACAATCTGAGTAGTTAAACATGTGTCTAGTTCTTCCAAGCTCCCCATGAGCTAGTGTATCCTCTTGGAAGACTACGATCGTCGAGCCTACTCTACGATCATTGAGGTTATACTACGATCGTCGAGTTCACTTCAGAATCTATTCCACGATCGTTGTTTGTCCTGGTCTTTGAGATGAACTAGACTAAGCATTCCTTCTAGGTTAAGGTAGCTTAAGAAGGGCCAACCTCTTAGAGTGAACTAAGGGTCAGGTTTGTCCCTGAGGCGCTTTCCAGATGAAAGACTTTAGAAGTGATTAGCATTGATATCTCATTTGATATTTTCTGCTGGGAAGTTCATCAACCAACTCTAGACATTTGCATTGGTTGTAAACGTGGTGTCCTTTAGCTCTCATACTATGATCAGGTGTTTGATTGTAGGTGCTTCACAATTTTGAGTTGGGTGGCTGATAAGATTATCAGTAGTACGTTTTGAGACGTTCCTGCTAACTATGAATATTCATTTGGTTCATCAGCCACAAAGTTTTGGGACTCTGTGACTGGTACATTACTTCATAGTAAATCTCTAATATGTTTAGCGCTGTTGTTCTTTAGCAGATCACTGCTCCCCCATAGTTGATACTATCTTCTCAGTGAGGTGTGATTACTTCTTCTTCATTTGCATTAGAGGGTAGCCTTGCATATCCCCTTCTGATTGGAATCATCACTATCAATTAACTCTCCTTATATCATAGACGTGGATATCTTCATGACTGATCACTTTATGATCATTTGACAGCACTACGAATGTAGTCTTCCTTGTCAGTTTGTACTTGTGGAGTTCTGCTTCCGTAATGAAGACCAGCAACCATGTGAGCTTCATTCATGTTAGCTCAGCAAGTCTTCAAGGACAGGCTTTGACAAATAAAGATTTAGTCAGAAATTCTTCTGAAATGTCTTAAGCCTTCTGCTGGTTGAATCTTTTTGACTGAAGTCTTCTGCTTCAGTATTCCTTAGTGTGGTCAGATAGACCAAGCACCTGCAGGTTAGATAAATTTTTATTTTTGGTACCCATGGTTAAATGGGTCCTGCTAGGTCAGCTTTCAAAATCCCTGTTCCTCATATATTTGAATTTTCATCATACTAATCACCAACAATCATATTCATGCATGTATCCAATTTAGACATGACATTTTATGATGCATGGTGATGAGTGTGTATAAGATCAATCAATTTAACAAAGCACTCTTTTTCTTTGATGGTTTTATCATTTGCTTAGTTATGTGCACAGAGTTTAAATGTTCACAGAGTGAGAATTAACTCCGTCACTCATTTGTATCTTTTTGATCCATGGAGGTATGAAAGGCTGAACAATTAATGTAAGACCCCAACTTATTATTAATAAAATTTAATTTTCTCTATTTATTATTTTGAAATAGTAAGGGTTGATTGGATTAATGTGGATAGTTAGGGGTAAAATATGCAAATATTTCAAAATAAGCAATTGGTTATAAAATATTCATTGTTGTCGGGGAATATTCGTTTGGTCGTGGAATATTCGATCTGTCGGGAATATTCGCAAATGCGACGGTAAATGACCGTGTGTGGGCCCTATAACGAAAGCGATTGGATGAAAAAAATGACAAATATAAGTTGTTTAAAAATAACAACAGTAGTTATTACCAAGTAATCTTGTTAAAATACTCTTGGGTTAAAACACAAGAAGAGTACCAGTGTATTGCACCAATTATTGATTCTTACGTAAGAAGGCACTACTTAATAATGGTTACAATAATTAATGCTCAAAGATTTTATTTTATTCAATAATTGTTTGCATTGATATTTTATATTATCATTGTTACAATAAATTATCATTACATAGTATTTTCCATTATCTGAGCAATAATTCATATTATCCTAATAATATTATTGATAACATTATTGGCAATGTCTAGAAAGTTCTGCCTAAGGAGAGGTTTGGCCACCTAATCAAGGCTACCAAAGAAGGAGAAATCTTTATTGAAAGCCCCTCTTTCCTAGAACCCACCGCTCACAAATATTGTGATTCGTAATATTATTTATGAATAATTAATTATTGATTCATATGATAAGAAAAATATTGATTTTATGTGGATATAGATGGAGAAAATTTTAATGTGACAATTGTTGAAAATTGAAATTTTATCTTTTTCTCGATAAAATAATTCATTTAAATATATTATTATATTTTAATAATATAATAATGGTGATATTTTTACAACGAATGTGGGATATATGAGTATCTGAGGAGGAAGAGTATTTTTTGTTGCAATAAATATTTAAAACATGTTAAACATGCTCGGTGGACCCCATTTATTGATCGAAATTTGATTATAGCCCAGAAAATCGCTTCGTTTGTGGATTTCGGTCAATTTTGTTTGGAATTTGGATAAACTTTACGTAGAAGTTGTAGAAAATTGAATTTCCTATAAAAAACGCGAGATTCAAATTTTCCGCAAAAGGGCTATTTATTATGAATTATCAAGTTCAAGTTCTCAAATAATTGATTTTGGAAGTTTAAAATATTTAAAATTAGAAAACGTTTTTTGTTGTTAGTCTTGTGTAGTGGTTGGTTGGTGGTGATGTTGGGCAAATTATGTATGCGTTGGAAAATATAAATATATATTATTAATTTATTAAATTTTCGCTTTGGTGTTCTAAGCAATTTCCTATAAATAGGTGCTTAGGTTAGAATTGAAAATCACACCGTAAATCAAGTTTTCTCTCTATATTATCGAGCGTATTCTTGTGAGTATTTTGAGTATACTTTTGAGTATTGCTATACTGGTGCAAGTTCAAGTCATAGCCTTATATCCTGTGTTTCAACTAGAAGTCTTGTCTTTGTGAGGTAAGGGATATTATTATTTTTCAGAATGATATTATTTCTTCAATATCATTATGTTGAAATATTGATCTGAAGTTTTTATCAAATTTGAAACTTTTGGTGTAGAGTTACTATTCACGATATACGACATACTATTCACGAATCTTGGACTATTCATCTAAAAATGAAAAATTTTCTTTTCGTCCAAAATATCTATTCGGATACTAGCTTTGATTGTATCCATGTTTTGATCATTCTTGAATTTTACACCACTGTAATTATTTTTGAGGTATTTTTCGACGTGGATAAAACAAAGTACGAATCCTTAATCCTTAATCTTTGTCATTTTGTTTCAATTGGATTCGCTTTTTTAAAATATTTTCATCATCTTCATCTTAAATGATGATATTATGGAATATCTTTGGCTTCAGAGTGAAAAGATGAATGATTTACGAAGAATATCTTTGGTAGTAGTGCAAAGATGAACAGTGTTTAGATGAACATGACCAATCGATGAATATCTTTGGCCCAGTAGTGCAAAGATGAATATTTGATTCGAGATATATATTGATTGATGTTACGAGGATAAAAGATAGACGATGAACTTTTAAATTCATACATAGAAGATAGTAGTTTGCATTCTCTACTTAACTCTTCTAATGAATTATTATTTCAATTGCGAATATTGATTTAAAATTTGTTGTCTATTGTGATTCTATTAGATTTTTCCTGTTGAAGACTAACGATAATTTGTTGTATATTATCTTAGTCATAATATTCTTTATCGGGCTAGTTGAGCTCACCTTTTCCTTTTTGTTCCATTTTTCTTCTCGAGGCGAGAATATAAAAAGTACGCAGTGGGGTATGGAATGAAAGTTCTAGAGAGAGTTGTTTAGTAGTCCTCACCATTTTTGTAAAATAATGTATCAATAAATGTGATGAGGATTTATTTGAGTATAGATATTGTCTAGAAGATAATATTTGTATTCAAACTCATAGTTTTACTGTTGTAATAATAAAGTTGTAGTTGTTTCTGTACCATGTATTGACAACTTTCGTAATGGGTGATGTATACCTATTTTGGGGCGCCACGGTTGGTATCGAGCTTAGGATATGATCTCTGGCATGAGATCGGGAATAGAACTAGGAGGGAGAGACGAGTAAATCCTTCGCTAGTGTGTCCTACCTAAGCTTATTTGTTTGTTGGTCAAGATATAAGGATATTATGTGATATATTGATTTCCTTAATTAACCCTTGTTTTATGACAAAGATTTGAGAATGTCGAATCGAGAATATTAACAATGGAAATGAGACGTGGAGACGCTTTGACTCACCAACGAGGAGAACGTGCAACAGTCGGCAATGTTCCTCCCGTGAACAACACCAATTGAAGCGATGATGGACGAGGGATGTTTAGAAGCTTTTTGCGCTTCATGCAAAATTAGATTTAGGAGACTCCTGCTCAAAATACAGGGAGGAAATGATAGCAATTCACGGTTGTCACAAACAAGCAGTTCAAAGAGTCAGGGACCACCGAATTTAAGGGAAAGCCGATCCGATCATGGCGAAACATGGGTCAAACAAATTACAAAGATATTTGATGTCTTGGGATGCACGGAGGAATGAAGGTTCTATTCGCCACCATTATGTTCCGTGGTGAGGCGTATCTACTGGTGGGAGTCTGTGGAAGCGTACTCCATCCACTTTTCTCAAAGATGTCTTGGGAGACGTTTGAAACTATTTAATGACAAATACTTTCCGAAAGTGTTCAATCATATGAAGGAAGTGGAGTTCATCGATTAGAACAAAACAACATGACGGTGTCTCAAAGACAAGGAAAAGTTTGCAGAGTTATCCGTGTTTGCACCTCATTTGGTGGAGAATGAGGAACGATGACGCGGATGTTTCGAGAGAGGTTTGAAACCCCGTATACGACAATATCTCATTTCTCATAAATTTTCTCTATTCGGATGTTGTTAATAGGGCTCAATTGTTAGAGCGAGATAACGAGTATGTTCAACCGAGGGACCATAACCGAGGATCGTACAGAGATAGCGATCAGCATGAATAATGATAACCAATGGAGAAAGAAACAGACGGACAAAAATGGTAACCACTCGGTGGTAATCATGGCCATGAAAATAGAAGAAGCGAATCAGAGGAGATTATAAAAGAGGAGATTTAACAACGACCATGTGAAGACGATCTTGGCGTCGACAAGAAGAATCGGTTTTAAGGGTAGAAAACGACCACCCATTATATGCTACAAATGCGAAAAAGAGGGATATATCACCAAACCGCCCACAACAGCTTCAAGGTATGCTATAATTATGGAAAGGAAGGACATATCGCTTCGAGATTATGCAGATGCGAGCGAAACCTAGTTCAATGGGGGACGGTGACTCAAAAGATCGTCCAAGAAAAGTCAAAGTCAACGGTTACGGGAAGAGCGTTTGTTGTGATGTGGTCAAAATGCGAGGAACCCAAATGAGGTGATCACGGGTAAGCTATTTATAAATTCTTGCTAAGTTTATACCTTACTTGATACCTGGGTACCCATTCATTTATCTCTCTCCGCATGTGCTCAACGCTTAAACTTGACTCGGAGAAATTAGACTTTGACCTATCTCGTGGAAACTCCGTTAGAGAAACTTTCATCACATCCACTGCTTATAAATCTTGTTTGATTCAAGTTGGCACCATCACCTTACCTATTGACCTTATCTCTTTAAAGATACTTGCTTTTGATGTGATTTTAGGGATTGATTGGTTAACTACTCATCATGCCAAAATTGATTGTTTTCGTAAGGTTGTTAGTTTTCATATTCCTAACCAACCTGTTTGTACGAATTCAAGCAACTAAACCATTAAAATCAATCACCGCATATCTAATCATAAAGCTATTTGTTTATTGAAAAACGGATGTCAAGCTTTCTTAGCCCATGTTATGGATTTGAATAAAGACACGCCAAATTTGAATAATATTCCTGTTGTTATTTACTTTCTCCCGTATTTCAAAAAAACATCCCGGGCCTACCCCGTAACGTGAAGTTGAATTCTTTATTGATCTTGAACCCGCACAAAGCCCATTTCTAAAACCTCATATCGAATGGCTCCTATTGAACTTCGTCAGAGTTAAAGGTCCAACTACAGAATTGTTGGACATCGGTTTCATTCGGCCCCTAGTACATCTCCTCGGGGTGCTCTGCTTTATTCGTAAAGAAGAATGACGGGAGTATGCGACTTTGTATTGACTATCGGAATTGAACCATGTCACCATTAAGAATAGGTATCCTCACCTCGTATTGATGACTTGTTTGACCATTTACAGAAGGGCACAATTCTTTTCAAAAATCGATCTTCGCTTCTAGATATCATCAATTTGAAGATTAGAATCGAGGATATTCCAAAGACCGCCTTTCGAACTCCTGGTATGGGCATTATGAATTCTTAGTCATGTCTTTCGGACTAACTAATGCTCCTGCGGCTTTCATGGATATGATGAACCGAGTATTCAAGGAATATTTGGATCGGCTTTATTGTTGTCTTTATTAATGACATCCTCATATATTCCAAAAGTCGTGAAGATCATGAGCACCATTTGAAGTCGGTACTCCAAAGGCTTCGTGAAAACAAACTATATGCCAAATTGAAGAAATGCGAGTTCGGCTTGAGGAAGTAGCATTTCTTGGGCACGTCAGTGTCAAAACATGGAGTATCCGTGGACCCGCCAAGATTGAAGCAATACAAAGTTGGGAGCAACCAAGTTTCGGTGATCAAGTACGTAGCTTTCTCGGATCTAGTGGTTATTATCGGAGATTCGTGGAAGGGTTTTCTCGAATCGCTACTCCATTAACTCAAATAACTCGGAAGGATACACAATTCGCTTGGAGCGAAGAATGCGAGAAGAGTTTCCAAGAGCTTAAGAGGAGACTTATTTCGCACTGTTCTAACAATACCATCCGGTTCGGATGGATTTGTTATCTACAACGATGCTTCGAGCAAAGGGTTAGGATGTGTTCTCACATGGCGTGGGAAAGTCATAGCATATGCCTCCATGACAACTTAAAGAGTATGAGAGGAATTATCCTACTCATGATCTAGAGTTAGCGTGATCATTTTCGCTAAAGATATGGAGGCACTATCTATATGGGGAGAAAGTGGAGATATATTCGCACCATAAAAGCCTTAAATATTTCTTCACTAAAAAGAACTCAACATGCGGCAATGACGTTGGCTCGAGCTATTGAAAGACTACGACCACACTATTCAATACCATCCCGAAAAGCGAGCGTGGTAGTAGTGACGCGATTGAGTAGAAGATCATATGCGGGAATGAGTGCGATGATGTCAAGTATAATGATAGAGCCAACTTTAATAGAAAAAGTTAAGGTTGTTCAAGCCACCGACCCGAAGCTAATGCGTATGAAGAAGAAAGTACAAGAAGGAGCTATTCCGGAAGCGAGAATTGATGAAGAAGGAATACTTCGAGTCCACTCTAGACTTTGTGTCCCTAACGACTCTGATTTGAAGTACAAGATTATGATGGAGGCACACAATACACCATTTGCAATCCATCCTGGAAGTACCAAAATGTATCGTGATCTTCGACATACATTTTGGTGGAACAATATGAAGAGAGAGATTGTAAAGTTTATCTCGATGTGTTTAACTTGTCAACATGTAAAAGTGAGCATCTAGTACCTAAGGGTCCGTTGCAACCACTTGAGATTCCGAATGGAAGTGGGAACATATTACCATTGATTTCAAGTATTTTCTTCTTCCTATGGTTTCTCAAGGCATCAATGCTATTTATGTTATTGTTGATAGATTAACCAAGTCCGCTCATTTCTTGCCGATACGGAGACTTATTCCTTGAAAGTCTTGCTAGTATGTACGTGAATGAGATTGTGAGGTTGCATGGCATGCTGTATCCATAGTTTTGATCGTGACCCAAAATTCACTTCAAGATTTTGGGTTAGCTTGCAAAAAGCTATGGGCACGGATTTACGATTCAGTTCGGCATACCATCCTCAAACAGACGGACAATCAGAAAGGACTATTCAAACTCTTGAAGATTTATTAAGACTCTGTGTCCTAGACTTCAAGGGCAGTTGGGATAAGTATTTACCATTGGTGGAATTCTCCTACAACAACAGTTATCAGGCAAGTATAGGTGTGGCTCCATTTGAAGCATTATATGGACGAAAGTGTCGCTCTCCAGTATGTTGGGACGAGGTGGGTGAAGCAACATTGTTGGGACCCGAGTTGGTACGTATGACTACGGAAAAGATCCAAATGATTCGACAACGTATACAAACGGCACAAGATCGACAAAAGAGTTATGCGGATCTTCATCGAAAGGACGTGGAATTTAGTATAGGGGATCATGTATTGTTGCGAGTTGCTCCATGGAAGGGAGTTACAAGATTTGGGAAGAGAGGAAAGCTCAATCCACGATTTATTGGTCCATTTCAAATTCTTGACCGAGTAGGAAATGTAGCCTATAGACTCGCGTTACCTCCAAGTATGTCTCGTGTTCATAATGTGTTTCACATATCGTACATACAGAAATATGTGAAAGACCCGAACCACGTTATAGAGTTAGAACCTAGGACGAGATAGCCAAGACTTAACGTATGAGGAGGTACTGTCAAGATCTTGGATAGGAAGGAGCATGTCCTACGCTGCGCGCAAAGGTCATACCACAAGTTAAAGTTCTGTGGAGGAATCATGCTATAGAGGAAATGACCTGGGAATTGGAAACGGAAATGAAAGCGAGGTATCCTCACCTTTTCGAAACACCAGGTACATGTGTCAATTTCGAAGATGAAATTTCATAAGGAGGGGAGGTTGTAAGACCCCAACTTATTATTAATGAAATTTAATTTTCTCTATTTATTATTTTGAAATAGTAAGGGTTAATTTGATTAATGTGGATAGTTAGGGGTAAAATACGGAAATATTTCAAAATAAGCAAGTGGTTATAAAATGTTCATTGTTGTCGGGGAATATTCGTTTGGTCGTGGAATATTAAATCGCTTCGGGGAATATTAAATGCGACACGGTAGCCATGTGTGGGCCCCCAAACGGAAAGCAATTGGATGAAGAAAACGACAAATATAAGTTGCTTAAAAAATAACAACGTAGTTATTACCAATTAATCTTGTTAAAATACTCGGTTGGGTTAAAACACAAGAGTTACACTTGTATTGCACCAATTATTGATTCTTACGTAAGAAGGCACTACTTAATAATGGTTACATGAATTATTGCTCAAAGATTTTATTGATTCAATAATTGCGCATTGATATTTTATATTACCGTTGTTTCAATAAATTGTCATTACACATTTTTCCATTATCGAGCAATAATTCATATTATCCTGAAAATATTATTGGATAACATTATTGGCAATGTCTATAAAGTTCATCTAAGGAGAGGTTTGGTCACCTAATTGCGCCAAAGAAGGAGAAATCTTTATTGAAAGCCCCTCTTCCGGAACCGCACAGTTGTCATCGATATTGTGATTCTGTAATATTATTTGTGAATAATTAATTATTGATTCATATGATAAGAAAAATATTGATTTTATGTGGATATAGATGGAGAAAATTTTAATGTGACAATTGTTGAAAATTGAAATTTTATCTTTTCTCGATAAAATAATTCATTTAAATATATTATTATATTTTAATAATATAATAATGGTGATATTTTTACAACGAATGTGGGATATATGAGTATACGAGGAGGAAGAGTATTTTTCTTGCAATAAATGTTTAAAACATGTTAAACATGTCCGTGGACCCCATTTATTGACCCGAAATTTGATATAACTTTCAGTAAAATCGCTTGTTTGTGGATTTCGCCAATTTTGTTTGGAATTTGGAAAAACTTTCTTCGCAAAGTTGTAGAAAATTGAATTTCCTATAAAAAAATGCGAGATTCAATTTTCCGGAAAAGGGCTATTTATTATGAATTATTGAAGTTCAAGTTCAAAATAATTGATTTTGGAAGTTTAAAATATTTAAAATTAGAAAACGTTTTTTGTTGTTAGTCTTGTGTAGTAAATTTGTTTGGTGGTGATGTTGGGCAAATTAAGTGTGCGTTGGAAAATATAAATATATATTATTAATTTATTAAATTTTACGCTTTGGTGTTCTAAGCAATTTCCTATAAATAGGGTGCTTAGGTTAGAATTGAAAATCACACCGTAAACTCAAGTTTTCTCTCTATATAATCGAGCGTATTCTTGTGAGTATTTTGAGTATACTTTGAGTATTGCTATACGGTATGAAAGTTCAAGTCATAGCTTTATATCCTGTTTTTCAACTAGAAGTCTTGTCTTTGTGAGGTAAGGGATATTATTTTTTTTTCGAATGATATTATTTCTTCAATATCATTATGTTGAAATATTGATCCTGAAGTTTTATCAAATTTGAAACTTTTGGTGTCTGAGTTACTATTCACGTATACTACCTTTATTCACGTATCGACCTTACTATTCACGAATGCTGCACTATTCATCGAAAAATGAAAAATTTTCTTTTCGTCTAAAATATCTATTCTCGGATACTAGCTTTGATTGTATCCATGTTTTGATCATTCTTGAATTTTACACCACCGTAATTATTTTTGAGGTATTTTTGGGCGTGGATAAAACAAAGTACTGAATCCTTAATCCTTAATCCTTGTCATTTTGTTTCACTAGATTCGCTTTCTTTAAAAATATTTTTCATCATCTTCATCTTAAATGATGATATTATGGAATATCTTTGGCTGTGTAGTGCAAAGATGAATGATTTCTCAAGAATATCTTTGGTCAGTAGTGCAAAGATGAACAGTGTTTAGATGAACATGACCAATCGATGAATATCTTTGGCCTATAGTGCAAAGATGAATATTTGATTCCGATATATATTGATTGATGTTACAGGGATAAAAGATAGATTTATGAACTTTTAAATTCATACATAGAAGATAGTAGTTTGCATTCTCTACTTAACTCTTCTAATGAATTATTATTATTTTCACTATGAATATTGATTTAAAATTTGTTGTCTATTGTATTCTATTAGATTTTTCCTCGTTGAAGACTAACGATAATTTGTTGTATATTATCTTAGTCATAATATTCTTTTTCTTGGGCTAGTTGAGCTCACCCTTTTCCTTTTTGTTCCATTTTTCTTCTCAGGAGGCGAGAATATAGCGAGTACGAGTTGGGGTATGGAATGAAAGTTCTAGAGAGAGTTGTTTAGTAGTCCTCACCATTTTTATAAAATAATGTATCAATAAATGTGATGAGGATTTATTTGAGTATATATATTGTCTAGAAGATAATATTTGTATTCAAACTCATAGTTTTACTGTTGTAATAATAAAGTTATAGTTGATTCTGTACCATGTATTGACAACTCAGAATGGGTGATGTATACCTATTTTGGGGGTGTCACAATAAATATAGAAAGATCAAGCTTGTTAGGTTAATTTTAAATGTAATAGATAGGCTTGTCTGATCTTCGAGCACTGCACCAAAAATCGTAGTCTGCCAGGAGAGTCAAGAAAGACTCGAGAGCTATCAAGGCAGAATCGTAGTCTGCAAGATAGTAGATCTCGGAGTTCATCGACTGCTAGGAGAGACGATGAAGGATCGTAGTGTGTCGAGAAGAACTTCCTCAGAGCCGTAGTCTGCTGAGGAAGTCATGTTCATAATCGTAGAGACAGCCTGTCTAAGAGCCGACCGAGCATCTGCCAAAGCCAAGTCAAGAATATCGTAGACTACACTTTGAGTCGTAGAGTTTACTATTCAATTCAGAGGCAGAGATCGTAGTCGAGCAAGATCAGATGAAGACAAGGAGCATAAAGACAAAAATCGTAGAGTGTCAAGATCTGATCTCAGAGTCGTAGTGTCTGCACAACCCAAGGCAGAATCGTAGAATGCAGAACTAAGGCTTCAAAAGATGTGCTCACAACGCCAGGGCTGAATCTTTGAGCAAACATGATTCTCAACAAACGAGCACTCCTAGAATATCCAAAGTAATGAAGACTCTGGTCTGAGCTGTAAAGATACATTCCACCTAAGGGAAACTAGAGAGCACTCAACGAATGGCATGCAAGCTAACAGAAGATCTAAGCACCAACCCAATCAACATACAGATTGAGTTGTGAAGCCATTAAAGATGAAGTCTTCCACAAGTTGATCAGAAGAAGACTTTAGTCAAAGAAACTGACTAAGAAAAGTCAGCAAATGCAGTAGCGGTCAAGTGAACAGAAGATAAATCTTGGAAGTAACCAGGATTGTAGTGTTTGCCAAACAAAGAAGAAACTGATGGAGTATACATGAAGATACTGGTCAGCTTTTGAAGAACAAGGATAAAGTGATTAAGCACTGGGTCAGTCTATTGATGATAAGTGAACATGAGATCACAAGGAGAAAGAGAGCTGGGCATGCCACAAATCTGAGGTGTCTTGCTATTCAGAAGAGACCAGAACAAGGAGTCAAGCTATCAGTTCCTGAGATCAGTCAAGGTAAACAGAAGTATTGAAGCACTGCACAAATGAAGAAAGAAGTGTTCTACATTAAAGATCAAATGAACACTATTCAGGATCGTAGTGTTGTCTCAACTAGTCAATGAGCAACATTCAACAAGACACTATGATCAGGTCCAAGAACATCTGCATCAGAATCATAGAGTTCGGTCATCTGACGATTGAGGCATAGGCAACGGTTCAATCTGAAGATTGATATTCGACCAGAGCTTGTTGAGAGCATCGATACAAAAGGACAACCTCTGATCGAGGAATCAGAAGGAAGAAATAAAGTCGATTACTTGCCCAAGACATCAAAGTGACATCTCTGACGGGGTAGGTGAAACAGTAGACTGTAGAGTCAAAAAGTCATAAAGGGGATGTCATGTCACATTTGCAGTCTACCTAAAATAACTTGAGATCTGCGAAGCAATTTAATTAGCTCCCAATGGCTACATTACAACGGGAAGGTGGTGAAGGAGTATAAATCAACAAGAGCTCCAAAGATCAAAAGCTGTTGATGTTGTTAAGGATGGAGAGATGGTGGACTGATCAAAATAACGTAAAATAGTGAGTGACCAATGAAGTTTCGAAAGCTCACTCTACGATCTACCAAGAACACTTGGAGATAAACAGAGTAAGAAGTAGAAGTTAGAGTTCTACGATGTAGAAGTGAGAGTTCTACTACAAGAAAAGTGTTCTGAACTGCCAAGAGAAAGAAGAGCATCAATGTCATCTTTTAGGATGATCACGTCAAGCTGCTAAGCTTTTAGAGACTAAATGAAGTTCCAAGCCTGCTGGGCTTGAAGAGTTCCTATGGAACTAGAGGAGTTCTAAGGCTGCTAGCCTTGAAGAGCTCTTAGTGAACTGAAGTTCCAAGGCTGCTGGCTTTGAAGGAATCTTAGTGATTCAGGGTGCTTCCCTTCTTTAGTGGAAATCTTGCTAGTTGAAAGCAGAAGAGTAGATTAGGAGCTTGAGTCTTTGAACCACTTAAAATCTCTTGTATCATTTACTTTATGTCATTTACATTATGTACCTAACTGCTATAATTGCTATATATGTATTAATTACTTACAACTGAACTAACTCTACGAATAATGTATGTATGATCATGACTATTTCAATGAAGGGGATATTTTACTTATACCGCTGTGCTTGAAAAGATTCTTATGACTGTTATATGCTAAGTCATTAGCAATACAAAATAAATGTGAAAAGTATTTGAAACGAAAAAGGATCTATTTAACCTTCCCTTCTAGATCTATATTGTGCCTACTAGGAACTAACAGTTTCTATTTAGATTAAATAGTTTATGTAATAGGATTAGTTAGAATTACTTGAAGAATTGGAGACCAAGGAGCAAGAAGCGCATTCAAACCCGTTTGTGATGGAATCCGGGTTTAAATGTAATAGTTATGTTTAAATTTAATTCTTGTAACCCTAGGTTTGACCTTTTGGTTCACTTGGTGGCTCTACTGAACCAAACTAGAATAAAAGTCCATAATCAATTCGGGTAGAATATTGTATTATATATATATATTATATTGTTAAGACCCGAAATTTTACATAATTTGACGAATAATTTTTTATTTATTTATTTAATGTTGATAATTATTTGAGCAGGCGGGGTATTAATTCAATAGGCTAGTCAATTTATTGACTAAGCAGTGTCAGAAAGTCATAAAAGGGATGTCATGTCACATCTGCAGTCTACCTCAAATAACTTGAGATCTACAAAGCAATTCAAATAGCTCCCAACGGCTACATTACAACGGGAAGGTTGTGAAGGAGTATAAATCAACAAGAGCTTCAAAGATCAAAAGCTGCTAATGTTGTTAAGGTTGGAGAGATGGCGGACTGATCAAAATAACGTAAAATAATGAGTGACCAATGAAGGTCCGAAAGCTCATTCTACGATCCACCAATAACACTTGGAAATAAATAGAGTAAGAAGTAGAATGGAGAGTTCTACGATGTAGAAGTGAGAGTTCTACTACAAGAAAAGTTTTTGAACTGCCAAGAGAAAGAAGAGCATCAATGTCATCTTGATGTCTATCATGGGAAGGCTCTAAGCACTAGAGAGAAGAGCTTACAGTCATCTTAGTAAGTCCATCATGAGAAGGCATCAAGTATCAAGGAAGAAGATCACCAACGTCATCATGATGTCAAGCATGAGAAAGTTTCTAAGTACCTAACAGAAGAGCCTACAGTCATCTTAAAAACTCATCATGTGCAGCCATCAAGTATCAAGAGGAATGATCTTCACTGCAGTTCAACAAGGGATCATTAGAAGAGGTTGAGTATCTGAAGAAGCTGAGCATTATGCAACACTCAACTGCACCTCAAGGATGATCACGTCAAGCTACTAAGCATTCAGAGATGAAGAGCTTAAAGGACATCTTAGCTGTACCTCCAACAAACAATCAATTATCAACAAAAAGCCAGGGCCTTAGGGGTCCTTATCCGGAGAGACTAAATGAAGTTCTAAGCCTGCTGGGCTTGAGGAGTTCCTAGGGAACTAAAGGAGTTCCAAGGCTGCTAGCCTTGAAGAGTTCTTAGTGAACTAAAGTTCCAAGGCTGCTGGCCTTGAAGGAATCTTAGTGATTCAGGGTGCTGCCCTTCCTTAGTGGAAATCCTACTAGTTGAAAGCAGACGAGTGGATTAAGAGCTTGAGTCTCTGAACCACTTAAAATCCCTTGTGTCATTTACTTTATGTCATTTACATTATGTACCTAACTGCTATAATTGCTATGTATGTATTAACTGCTTACAACTGAACTAACTCTACGAACATTGTATGTATGATCATGACTATTTTAATGAAGGGAATATTTTACTTATTCCACTGTGCTTGAAAAGATTCTTATGATTATCATATACTAAGTCATTAACGATACAAAATAAATGTGAAAAGTATTTGAAACGAAAAAGGATCTATTCAACCCCCCCTTTTAGATCTATATTGTGCCTACTGGGAACTAAAAATTGGTATCAAATTAGGTTCTCATGCTATATTCAAAAGCTAATCGCTTTAAGTTTGATCCTAGGCACAAACATTGTTCTAAACTTAGTTTAGTAGTAAGTCACTTGTAAATGCAGATGAGCTCACAAGTTGGAAATATTGTGTATAAGTAAATGTGTATACACACCTGAAGCTGCTTAGATTGGTCCATGTTCTTAAATGCTATAGCAACAAGGCTAATCCGTGTCCACAGTCAATCTTGTAGTCTGAAGAGCAGATATGGGAGCTCAAGAGGCATCAACAGCAAATAGTCAAGCATCCACCAGACTAAAAGATGAAAATGCCATATGTGCTAAGAAGTACTCATTCAGAGAAGAAAGAAGAATCTCTCAAATCTATATCTGGCCAACCAACAGCTGGATGTGAACCTTGAGGACTCAAGGTTGTCAAAGAACTAAAGATGTGAAGATTCTCTAAGCCTACATCTTCAAAACTATGACTGATTAATCAAAGGACAACTGGAGCAACATGCTGTCAGAAGTGAAGGAAAAAGTATTCACATCAATGCCTAACCTCAGTATATCAAGATAAATGACTGTCAAGAAACTTACAATGTAAAGGTACGGTTCCTCATTAGTATAAATGTATATATCATGTTTCACCACCTTATGCACTATAAAAGTATTCTATCAAGAGACCATACTCTACCAAAAAAAAGGAGAAAAGAGAAAGTACACTGAAGTTGGAAACTCAAATGCTAACAAACTTTCTCTCCATCCAAGTTTTAGGTTGAAGATAACATCTTGAAAGAAGTTTAAAATAGGTCATAAACATACCAAGGTTTAATTATTCATAAGATGAGTAATCTTTGCTGATGGGTTAGTATGTATGTACAAACCTATGTTCTAAATTTTTGATAACACATAGAGTATGATCAATTCTACAAGAATATCTTGAAGATTCGTAGAAACTGATCACCTCCATGAATCAACTAGATATAAATAAGTAATAGAGTTGACTCTCACTCTGTGAACATTTAAACCTTGTGAACATAACTAAGCAAATGATGAAACCATCAAAGAGAAAGAGTGTTTTATTAATTTGGTTAATCTTACACACACTCATCATCATGCATCCTAAAATGTCATATCTAAATTGGATACATGTATGAATATAATTGTTGGTGATCAATATGATGAGATTTCAAATATATGAGGAACATGGATTTTGAAAGCTGACCTAGCAGGACCCATTTAACCATGGGTACCAAAAATAGAAATTTATCTAACCTGCAGGTACATGGTCTATCTGACCACACTGAGGAATGCTGAAGCAGAAGACTTCAGTCAAAAAGATTCAACCAGCAGAAGGCTTAAGACATTTCAGAAGAATTTCTGACTAAATCTCTATTTGTCAAAGCATGTCCTTGAAGACTTGCTGAGCTAACATGAATGAAGCTCACATGGTTGCTGATCTTCATTTGGAAGTAGACAATTCATGATAAGATGAAAATGGTCTTATATGCTCAAGCATACAAAGCATTCCATAGGAGAAGAATCCTCAAGAAAGTCCACATAAGAGGATCATCCAGCATTAATCACGAGGAACTAAATACAGAAGCAGAACTCCACAAGTACAAACCATCGAAGAAGACTACGTTCGTAGTTCTATCAAATTATTGTAGAGCAATAAGTCCTGAAGATATCTACCTCTATGATCTAAGGAGGTTAAACGATTGTGATGACTTCAGTCAGAAGAAGATATACAAGGCTACTCTCTAATGCACATAAAGAAGAAGAAATCATACCTCACTGAGAAGATAGTATCAACTATGGGGGAGCATTGATATGCTAAAGAACATCAGCGCTAAAGATATTAGAGATATACTATGAAGCAATGTACCAGTCACAGAGTCCCAAAACTTTGTGGCTGATGAACCAAATAAAGATCCATAGTCAGCAGGAACGTCTCAAAACGTACTACTGATAATCCTGTCATCCACCCAACTCAAAATCAAACACTTGATAATAGTATGAGAGCAGAAGGACATCACGATTACAGCCAATGCAAATGTCTAGAGTTGGTTGAGGAACTCCCCAGCAGAAAAGATCAAATGAGATATTAGTGCTAATCACTTCTAAAGTCTTTTATCTGGAAAGTGCCTCAGGGACAAACCTGACCCTTAGTTCACTCTAAGAGGTTGGCCCTTCCTGAGCTACCTTAACCCAGAAGGAATGCTTAGTCAAGTTCATCTCAAGGACCAGGACAGACAACGATCGTGGAATAAATTCTGAAGTGAACTCGACGATCGTAGTATAACCTCAACGATCGTAGAGTAGGCTTGACGATCGCAGTCTTCCCAGAGGATACACTAGCTTATGGGGAGCTCAGAAGAACTAGACACATGCTCAACTACTCAGATTATGTGGAGATAAGATTGGAAAGATGATATGTAGACTCACCTCAGAAGTTTAGTGCCCAAACTATCATGAGGTACATCAGTGGTTAAGCCATGCAACTTCAAAGATGAGGATCAGTGTCAAATCATCCACTGAAGCATCTCTCAGAAGACGATCGTTGAGTTGATAAAGGAAATTGTAGAGTCCATAGCTACCTCACCAAGCTACTCTACGTGTTGAAAAGGTCAACGGTCAATCCATCGTCAGTAATGCCTATTTTCTTAAAAGAAATATCAAACTGAAAAGTTTATGGGGAGTTATAGTTTCTTACTAGACATCGTGCAACCAATGACTGGCTGACACATCACAGTTGATGCAGAGTAAGAAAAAACTATCATAAAGACAAATTCAAAATCTCTAAATAGTTATCAAAAGCTATCAAACCTCTCCCCCTATCTTTTTCAAACCCTAAAAACCTCTTCAAAGCCTGAATCCATTAAACCTCTAGATTTTCCCAAATCGCATGCAACTATATCTCATAAGAAGTCTGAAACTAAATACCCAATTGTTTCGAACCCTCAAAATGGAAGAATGGCGTGTTATAACCGGAATCCAACTCGACTTCAAGAAGTTTGAAAGATCAGAAAAGAAGTTCAAGGATATACTTGAGCTTGTAAAGGATGTTGGTTTTTTGAATGCTTGGAAGCCAACACTCTAGTCTATACGGAGCTAGTGAAGCAATTCTACTCCAATGCATCGATAGATTCTGGACTTCTATCCACAAAGGTCAAAGGAGCAAGTCTGAAGATAAAGGCATCAGACATCAACCAATGTCTAGGGTTTCCCAACCAGGATCTGATAAACTTCGATGAAGTTGACATTGAAGAAGGCAAGAGGTTAATGTGTTACAAGAGAAATGTAAATCTGAAGGATATGAAGAAGAATGAGTTTCCTAAAGAGTTTGAATTTCTGGATGAGATTACAGGAAAATGCATATTGTGCAAGGACACCGCACATGATACTGTCAGTGATTTGTAACTAAGAGTCATGACTGCAATTGTCATGAAGCAACAGATAAACTTCGGAGCTCTTCTAATTGATTGGTTGACCAAATGGTTGGAAAAGGCAAAGATGAAGAAGTCTACAGATAAACCACTCACAAAGGTTTTTCAAGGAAGACTCTTGAGCATTGTAATGAAGAAGAAACTGGGAAGTAAGATAAAGGATGATGAAGCAGAACCACTGAATGTCCATAAAGTGATGTCTCCACAGCTGTTTGTAAACTGGATGAAAAATCCCAAGGAAAATAGGAGGCTTATGACAACTGGGAGCAGCAACAAGGTCTCTACAAAGAAGAGGAAGGCACAAGAGGTGGAAAGCTATCAATCTGATGACTTTGTACCGGTAGCAGCCACACCAGCAATGAAAAAGTCCAAGGGTGTGAAGAAAATAGAGGCTCCACCAAGAAGTCTCTCCACTGACAGCATGGAAGCAGGAGAAGAAAAGGTCTCAACTGTAGAAACCCAAAAGAGAAGGAGTAACAGATTACTCCAAGGGCCATCTAAAAAGAAATAAAAGGTGATGAAGAAGTCAGCTCCAGTTCCCAAAGGTCTATCTTCTAAGGATGAGAGCGTAGAGTCAGAAGATGAGAAGGGAAATGAAAATCTCAAGATTGAGTCCCCAAAGAGCCAGTCTGGAAATAAAGAAGAATGTATAAGTCCTATGGCTAGTCCTCAGAGAATCCACTCTGCTGATGAAGGAAGGTTGCAAGTTAACACAATTGCATTCCTTACTGAAAAATGCTCCAACAAGTTCACATAATGACTCCAAAGATGTTGAGTCCTAAGAAGAAGGACCTGCCCATACTAATGCTGAACATCAAGGAAGCTTATCTGGTAATTCAGAGGCTTCATATTCTGAAGAAAAAGAAAAGTCTGACTCTTCTATAGCTGAACCTACAAGGAGAAAAAAGAGCAACAGACTGCTTGCCAGATCTGTTCTAAAGAAGAAAGGAGAATCTTCTACTGCTGTTATTGATTTGAGTGATGATGAGTCTGAATTCGAGGGAGAAGATGCTGAAGAAGATACTAGTAATGAAAATAAGCAAGAAGGATTCACTGATGAATCAGATAAAAGAAGTCAGTATGAGTCAAGCTCAGAAGGTGAAGAAATGGAAAAAGATTCTAATTCTGCAAATCAAGAATCAGAGGAATCAACAGACTATCCAATTTTTTCTCCAGCAAAAATTAGCAGAAGAATAGTGGTGGAAGTTTTTGATGAACCACCAGCTGAACCAGCAGCAAGATGGATAAGTCATGGAAATGAACAACTCAAAGTTGTAAGAAAGACTACAGACAAGGTGCTTAACAACTGGAAATATATGGAGTTAGATTGCACAACAATACTGTACAATTTTGAAGATCTTCTGATGAGATGGTTCTTCCCGTGGATGCCTTGGTTAAAAGCGCATACTGATAAAGATGGGAGCTATTTCAGCTGGTGTTACTCAATATTTCCGAACTTGGAGCTGGTATCTCAAAACTTTCCAAGAGTAAAGGAGTTTGCAACCAAGATGATCAATGAACAGCCTCACTACAAAGTCTACCGACATACTGAAAACCACTACATTCCCTACGATTGTAGAGTCTCTTCACTCTACCTTTGAAGATGTTCAAGTTCAGATTGAGAAGCTTTCCTCAGACCAAATATAGTTGTCTAATATTCCTTAATCCTCCAACAATGATTGGCACTCAACGATTTATCAGACTCTCACTACTTTCGAAGATCTGTTCAAGAATGGAAATCGAGGAGTCCAGTCTAGTGCTCAACAAGAAGTTGTGAAATCAAATGACCAAACTCCTATGGAGCAGAAGTTAGTGAAGAATTCTGATAAATTGGCTGAGAAGATATCAATCATCACTGAAGGGTCAAAGATGTTGACAAAAACAAGAGACGATGCATCTCATGACAACAATAAGCCACTATATCTGATATATCTCTCAAAATCAAAGAGAGAGATCAAATTTATCTGAAGGCTATGTATGATCAGAAAGCCGAAGATCTACGAGCACAGAAGGCTAATGAAGAGAAAATTCTATCCCTCTCTGACAAGATTGACAATCTGCATCAGTCTTTTTCCCTACAGCTTGAGCTGAGCCAACAAGAACTTAAGATGGAGGTTGGTAACTCATCTCACTTGATGGAACAACTTATGTCCAACATGGAGCTGCTTTCACAACTGATTAATGACAAAAAGGGGGAGAAAAAGAGGCATAGAAAGAGGCATTCAAGGAAGAGCAAGGAGAGCAGAAGCAAAGAAGACAAAAAGGCTAAGAAGAAGGCAAAGAAGAAGATAGCAGCAGAAGAAGCAGAATCATCATCTGAGGGGGGGCCAAAGGATGATGATCCTATGAATGCAGAGTTTGAGGGGGAGCCAAAAAAAGAAGAAGAGCATGCGTCCCAGGGGGAGCAGGAGTAAAGAGATCAAACAAATGAATAACTAATCAACAAACATCTTGGAAACTCACATGGAGCCAAAGAGGTACATCTCTAACTAGTTAGGTATGTTCTGAATCAAGGATATAAAGTGTCATAGTTTATGTAGTCCCATATCATTATCAAATGACATCCATGATTATCTATTTTAAGAAATACAGCTGCTCACTGTATATAAGATTCATTTATATCATGCATATGCACTTATTATTTTTGTCATAATCAAATAGGGGGAGATTGTTAGGAATAAGCATGTGAATGATATTCCTATTTATGTATGATTTGATTATGATATAAATGAATGAATATGCAAGTATTCTTGTAAATATGTTAGGTTGATCCTATATAAGCAAAACAACTTTGTAAAGTCCTTAAAAAGAAATGATGTACAAGGACTATAAATATAGAAAGATCAAGCTTGTTAGGTTGATCTTAAAATCTAATAGATAGGCTTGTCTAATCGTCGAAGCACTGCACCAGAAATAGTATTCTGCCAGGAGAGTCAAGAAAGACTCGAGAGATATCAAGGCAGAATCGTAGTCTGCAAGATAGTAGATCTCGGAGTTCGTCGACTGCCAGGAGAGACGAGGAAGGATCGTAGTGTGTCGAGAAGAACTTCCTCAGAGCCATAGTCCACTAAGGAAGTCATGTTCAGAATCGTAGAGACAACCTGTCTAAGAGCCGACCGAGCATCTGCCAAAGCCAAGCCAAGAACCGTAGACTACACTCTGAGTCGTAGAGTCTACTATTTAATTCAGAGGTAGAGATCGTAGTCGAGCAAGATTAGATGAAGACAACGAGCATAAAGACAAAAATCGTAGAGTGTCAAGATCTGATCTCAGAGTCGTAGTGTTTGCACAACCCAAGGCAGAATCGTAGAATGCAGAACTAAGGCTTCAAAAGATGTGCTCACAACGCCAAGGCTGAATCTTTGAGCAAACATGATTCTCAACAAACGAGCACTCCTAGAATATCCAAAGTAATGAAGCCTCTGGTCTGAGCTGTAAAGATACATTCCACCTAAGGGAAACTAGAGAGCACTCAACGAATGACATGCAAGCTAACAGAAGATCTAAGCACCAACCCAATAAACATACAGATTGAGTTGTGAAGCCATTCAAGATGAAGTCTTCCACAAGTTGATCAGAAGAAGACTTTAGTCAAAGAAACTGACTAAGAAAAGTCAGCAAATGCAGTAGCGGTCAAGTGAACAGAAGATAAATCTTGGAAGTAACCAGGATCGTAGTGTTTGCCAAACAAAGAAGAAACTGATGGAGTATACATGAAGATACTGGTCAGCTTTTGAAGAACAAGGATAAAGTGATTAAGCACTGGGTCAGTCTATTGATGATAAGTGAACATGAGATCACAAGGAGAAAGAGAGCTGGGCATGCCAAAAATCTAAGGTGTCTTGCTATTCAGAAGAGACCAGAACAAGGAGTCAAGCTATCAGTTCCTGAGATCAGTCAAGGTAAACAGAAGTATTGAAGCACTGCACAAATGAAGAAAGAAGTGTTCTACATTGAAGATCCAATGAACACTATTCAGGATCGTAGTGTTGTCTCAACTAGTCAATGAGCAACATTCAACAAGACACTATGATCAGGTCCAAGAACATCTGCATCAGAATCATAGAGTTCGGTCATCTGACGATTGAGGCATTGGCAACGGTTCAATCTGAAGATTGATATTCGACCAGAGCTTGTTGAGAGCATCGATACAAAAGGACAACCTCTGATCGAGGAATCAGAAGGAAGAAATAAAGTCGATTACTTGCCCAAGACATCAAAGTGACATCTCTGACGGGGTAGGTGAAACAGTAGACTGCAGTGTCAAAAAGTCATAAAGGGGATGTTATGTCACATCTGCAGTCTACCTCAAATAACTCGAGATCTGCGAAGTAATTTAATTAGCTCCCAACGACTACATTACAACGGGATGGTTGTGAAGGAGTATAAATCAACAAGAGCTCCAAAGATCAAAAGCTGCTGATGTTGTTAAGGTTGGAGAGATGGTGGACTGATCAAAATAACGTAAAATAGTGAGTGACCAATGAAGTTTCGAAAGCTCACTCTACGATCCACCAAGAACACTTGGAGATAAATAGAGTAAGAAGTAGAAGTTAGAGTTCTACGATGTAGAAGTGAGAGTTCTACTACAAGAAAAGTGTTCTGAACTACCAAGAGAAAGAAGAGCATCAATGTCATCTTGATGTCTATCATGGGAAGACTCTAAGCACCAGAGAGAAGAGCTTACAGTCATCTTAGCAAGTCCATCATGAGAAGGCATCAAGTATCAAAGAAGAAGATCACCAACGTCATCATGATGTCAAGCATGAGAAAGTTTCTAAATACCTAATAGAAGAGCCTACAGTCGTCTTAGAAACTCATCATGTACAACCATCAAGTATCAAGAAGAATGATCTTCACTGCAGTTCAACAAGGGATCATCAGAAAAGGTTGAGTATCTGAAGAAGCTGAGCATCATGCAATACTCAACTGCACCTCAAGGATGATCACGTCAAGCTGCTAAGCTTTCAGAGATGAAAGAGCTTAAAGGACATCTTAGCAGCACCTCCAACAAACAATCAACTATCAACAAAAAGCCAGGGCCTAAGGGGTCCTTCTCCGGAGGGACTAAATGAAGTTCCAAGCCTGCTGGGCTTGAAGAGTTCCTACGGAACTAGAGGAGTTCTAAAGCTGCTAGCCTTGAAGAGCTCTTAGTGAACTGAAGTTCCAAGGCTGCTGGCTTTGAAGGAATCTTAGTGATTCAGGGTGCTTCCCTTCTTTAGTGGAAATCTTGCTAGTTGAAAGCAGAAGAGTAGATTAGGAGCTTGAGTCTTTGAACCACTTAAAATCCCTTGTGTCATTTACTTTATGTCATTTACATTATGTACCTAACTGCTATAATTGCTATATATGTATTAATTTCTTACAACTGAACTAACTCTACGAATAATGTATGTATGATCATGACTATTTCAATGAAGGGGATATTTTACTTATACCATTGTGCTTGAAAAGATTCTTATGATTGTTATATGCTAAGTCATTAGCAATACAAAATAAATGTGAAAAGTACTTGAAACGAAAAAGGATCTATTCAACCTCCCCTTCTAGATCTATATTGTGCCTACTAGGAACTAACAGTTTCTATTTAGATTAAATAGTTTATGTAATAGGATTAGTTAGAATTACTTGAAGAATTGGAGACCAAGGAGCAAGAAGCGCATTCAAACCCGTTTGTGATGGAGTCCGGGTTTAAATGTAATAGTTATGTTTAAATTTAATTCTTGTAACCCTAGGTTTGACCTTTGGTTCACTTGGTGGCTCTACTGAACCAAACTAGAATAAAAGTCCATAATCAATTCGGGTAGAATATAGTATTATATATATATTATATTGTTAAGATCCAAAATTTTACATGATTTTATGAATAATTTTTTTTTATTATTTATTTAATGTTGATAATTATTTGAGCAGGCGGGGTATGAATTCAATAGGCTAGTCAATTTATTGACTAAGCAGTGCAAAAAATGTAATAATAAATACCTGATTGAAATCCTAATATAACTTTAGTTAACAATACAATTATTATTATAATTATATTCTGAAATAATTGGTTAAGGGTAAGTACTGATCAGATAAGGTGTAATATTAGTAAATCCCAATGATTAGTTAGGAAACCCTAATGTTAATTAGAAAATCCTAATTTTAGATTTGGTCAACCCTAATAAGGAAACCCTAACCTTGAATATCAAACCCTAAATTTTGATTTAGGAGCCCTAATATTGGTTATTAAAATCTAAGGATTAAATATGTTAAGGAAGTATGTGAAAAGACTAAAATACCCTTAAAAGTTAATTGGGAATTACCAAACTACCCTTCGTAAGTGTGAAATAACCAAAATACCCTTTTATTTTCTTTTAAGCAAATGATAACATCAAATCTTGGTGAGTCATCAAATGTTAGATCTCCCATGTGCTAAAATCCCTTCTTGCCAGCTATAAAGCGACACATAACCTCAGCCAAATTCATTGAATCAAGGATTAGTTTGTAAAGAATAGTTTAAAGGCTCTAAAACCCAAATCTTGCCTTCTATACATAGCAAAGCTTTACACTCATTAAATGCACGAGATAAACATCAAATAGAAGTTAAAAGTTGATTCATATCCATCCCATAGCTAGCTAACATCAGAATTCAAGTGAAGGATTAGAAAGTTTGCTTCAAAGGTAAGAAACCCTAATTTTGTTCTAGATCTTGAAAACTTCGGTAGATTTTATGTTTTAGTGTTTAGATATATTAAATAACATGTTATATAGTGATTTGGGTTGCTTAAACATGAATCCATAACTTTTAAATGCATAAAAATGAAGATTTTAGAAAACAGTCATGAACCCTAAAAATCATGTCTGACAGTCGAATGTCAAGCCTTGTAGATCCAAATCTGTTAGTTGTTTAAGCTGTTAGGTGTATTTTTGTTATACTATGACATGAGGTTAGTGTTATAGAAGTGAAATTAGGACCAAAACATGTAAGGATTACAAGTTATTTAAGCTCAAAACTAGTTGACCAGTCACAAATCTTTTTTTGGAAAACCTAGAAAATCAAGAACAGTGTCTTACAAGCTTTTTGACACCTTAGATCTCTCACCTATAGTACTTTTAGGACCCCTAAGTGTAACCCTTGTGTATACTGACATATGGACTGAAAGTAGTATGCACACAAGCCAATCATGTTTGATGATAAAGCATATACTTTGTAACAATCTTATTCATTTATTAATAAAAAGTATTCATTTATTAAAGGCTTTTAATTATCTACATGATGCTGTTTTATAATATGTGATAAACCCATAGTTTTAAGCTATGCTTTTAGATTAATGATGATGATCATTCTAATGAGATCTAAATTCTTAGAAAGCTTAAAACAAAAATAGTTCCCATTCATTGGATTACTAAATTGGGGATTAGTGAATCCGGATAGATTGGTACATACGTTGCTTGCTCATTGGATGAGGATGATTGATCTCATGATCATTTGTGTGGAGACACTAAAGCAAGTATGTAGGTGCTTATTAGAGAATAAGTTCATTTGAACGTTGGCTCGCTAAGGAATACCTAATGGAGTTTTACTTGTGCATCGATAGGAATTCCTGTAGTGATAGTAGTACAACCGATCCTTGGACTTGAGATCATCATAGTATCTTGTGTATGATGAGTTATACGTTGACTTATTACTTAAGACCCTTAGGGTATATCAAAGGGAATGCTTGGGTATAACAAGTTGTACATGGAGATAATATATGATCAATAAAGAATCTACCACTTCTAATAAAAGAAGAGAAATGTCCTATGTGATTCGATAAATGACAACCCAAAGAGTCCTTGGCGAAAGGCGTAATGAAATTAGAAAGAAGTTTCTAATTTGCATTATTTGGAGTTGTGCATTTAAAGATCGAAATACATATAATTAAATAAAATAAGACTTGACAAAGAATTCCATGTCTTATATTTAGTTGGGACATTGTATGGTGGAAGGATTGAATTGTCAGACTAAACTATTTACTCAAAGGTTCTTTTATGATTAATGTTGAAATCTATATTATCCGGAAAGTTGTTGATCGCTAGGAGGCTTATCCCTATTGTAGAATAAATATTATTTATTTAAATAAATTAATTGTTTAATTAATTTATTTAAATAAGATTAGAATTGTTCTAATTGATTTATTCACAACCGGTTTAATATGGAGAACCTAAAGGGTCACACCATAAAAGGAAGAAAAATTATTTAAGAAGTTAATGGCATAATCGTAATAATGTGTTATGTATATTTAATTTAATCTATGGTGATAGAATAAATTAATTAGCTTAATATTTATTATTTAATATTTTAGAAATATTAAATATAAATTAATAAGAGGAGTCTTATTAATATTATTACAATTATTATTATTTTAATTTCTAAAAGAGTTTAGGAATTAATTTAATATAAGTACTCTCATTTATTCCTAATTGGATTAGGAAGGAAAATTAGTTAAAGGAGTTTAATTAATTATCCCTAATAAGATTAGGGAGCTTAATTAATTAAAAGAATTTAATTAATTAAATAAATCCCAATTCCTTAATTGTTAAGGTGGGTTGCCCACATCTATAAATAAGAGGAGTCTTATTATGGGTGAGTTGGTTGTTGACTTTTACAACATACGTAATAATTTCAATAGTTGGGAGAGTACACCTTTTCTATAGAGATAAAAACTAGGGTTTAGCCATAACACCCATCTTCTTGAATCCTTCTTCTTCTTTGGTGGATCACCTCTAGAGGCCAAACACTTGGGTGGCTAACGTTGATCAAAGGAAGGAACCAAACCCGGTGGATTCAAGTTGAACGCGAAAAGGATTGGAGGTGAACTTGTACCTGAGGAAGCTCGGATCTTCAAGGGTATGTTTGTTCTTCATATCTTTTTATTTAATTAATAATTGTGCATAAAGGGTGATCCGGGTATATGGTTTGTAAAATTTTTAAACTCTGATTTTACACGTTTCCGCGCTTATTTTTGCAATTTGATTGCGTTCATGAATATTACAAACCTAACAGTGGCATCAGAGCCAAACCTTTATGCAAATTATTAATTATTTTAATTTAATATGTATATTGATATATGTTTAGAACAATTTAATTGGGCATAATTTTATTGTATAAAATTTATTTTAAAAATAAAAAAAAATAAGAAAAGCCGATATAATCATGCACAGAATTGGTACTAAGTATGCTTTAATTATATATGATATAATCATTAGCAATCATTGGCATGATATTGACCCACGAAAAAGGATGTGTTCGGTTTTTCCAGGATATCTTGTATGGTTAATATATTAATATTATATTTATATATATATTTTCATGTGGTCACGGCTTGTTTTTCCAGGATATCTTGTTCGATTTTTTTTTTATTGCCAACAATGATAACGGGAGTAAGCCACGAGATACAAAAGGATGCACGGTTTTTAGTATATATATATAATACTACATATATGATAACCGTATTATATATATAATATATATTCTTAATTATTTTATAATTAAAATAAAAATTTATTTTAATTTTAAAATAAAAGGTTTATTTTAATTTTAAAATAAAAAGGTTTATTTTAATTTTAAAATTATATTTCATGCTAACTAATTAGAGTTGGAATTGGATTCCATGATAACTAATTGGAGTTAAAATTGATTTTATTTTTCTAAAATAAAGGAGTTTATTTGTGAATAGGGAAGTAAATCCATCTTTCCTTAAATAAAGAGTTTATTTAGATATGAAATAAGATTTCATATTATTCAAAATAAAAGGGTTTATTTGTGAATAGAAAAGAGAATCACCATTCCTTAAATAAAGGAGTTTATTTAGATATGAAATAAGATTTCATATTATTCAAAATAAAGGAGTTTATTTGTGAATAGGAAAGATAATCCGTGTTTCCTTAATAATTTTTTTTTACATGGAATTGGATTCCATAATTAATTAAAATAAAGGAGTTTATTTTGATTAAAGATTTTGATTAAAATAAAATAGTTTATTTTATTCAAAATTGGATAAATTAAAATAAAATAGTTTTATTTTGATTTAAATTTGGATTAAAATAAAGGAGTTTATTTTGATTCAAAAATAGATTTTATACTAACTAAATTTGCCCATTAAATGATATCAATATATATATTAAATGTTTATTATTCATAAGATGAATGTTATTTATTGATGCATATGATGATGTTTATGATAATAAATGTGATTGATTATGGACTATTGACCAATATGATTGGATTTTATTTTAGTTGGATGCATAAATGTATGGGTTTTATTAAATGGGGTCTGCGTACCTCGTCTTCTCTAATTTTTCTTAATGTAAATTCTATTCCTTCTATGTACTTCCCTCGATCATTGATCAAGGTTTCTATTTATTTTAAATAGTTTTGTAATAGGAATAGTTAGAATTAATTTTGAAAAATTAGAGATCAAGGAGCAAGGAGCGTTTGAAGACCCGTTTGTAATGGAGCCCGGGTTTAAATGTAATAGTTATATTTAAATATTATTTCTTGCACCCCTAGGGTTTGACCTTTTGGTTCACTTGGTGGCTCTAGTGAACCAAACTAGAATAAAAGTCCATAATTAATTCGGGTAGAATATAGTATTCTATATGTGCATGCTTATACTATATATATTATATATTATGCAAACATGCTTCGCATGTTCATTAATATACGCGTTTTTTTATATATATATGTACATGCAGCTTAAACAAGATGAGACAAATTAATAACAAACCCCTCAATTTTTTATATTAAGTCCTAAGCGTTCAAAGATATTTGGAATATCGAACGTCGCCTTCTAGCATGATAAAATTAATAGAGTATTAAATATTTAATATGAGTTTGTTGTGTCACCACAAGGCAAGTATTAAGTATTTAAGATGTTAATTTATCACATTTGATGCTTATAAAGAAAATTGAACAATATTGTTTTGTTGTGTCACCACAAGGATGATATTTTTCTTTTTTGAATATATGGAGTGCTAGGTCGGACTTAACTTGGATAATTTTGATTCGAATGTGCCACCACTTGATCAAAATAATCTAAGAGGCAAAAGAAAAGGAGTTTCATAGTTGATGTAATTGACAAAAGTTGTCTACCTATTTATTTATATATAGTTTGTTGTGTCACCACAAGGCTATATACATTTGAAATGGGATCCTTATTCTCACTAGCAAATCTTTAATTAGATTTTGTCGAACTATATAAGTGAGGGTAATATAGTTTGAAGAAAATAGTGGGAGATACCAATTTAAAACAAGACCTAATTTATTTTGGTAATTAATAAAAGAATGTATGTTAAAATGTTGTTAATTACAAATTCATTTACAGAATTTTACAATGTCTTAATTACTATCACTGCGAAACATATTAGATGTTATTTAACCGGACCGTATTAAACGGATTGGTTAAGGAATTTGAGAATAGTTCTCATGGCTGAAAAGTTATCTTATGTCCTTAATACGTCTATCCCTGCAATGGTTGCAGACAATGCCTCTGAGGAAGACATTGCTACTTTTAGAAAGTGGCAAGATGATGCACAGTTGGCTCAATGCATCATGCTCGCATCCATGAGTAACGAGATTCGGCCACGTGAAGATGAAACTATGGATGCTCCTACTATATTCCCGCACATCAAGTAGTTGATGGTGAGGGAAGTAGGACCGATAGATATCGATATCTAAGGAGCTCTTCGATCTAGAATGACCGATGACACTATCAGATATGTATAAAAGTCCTTAACATTATCAATTTGATTGATCAATTAGACAACGAGTTTTGTCATGGATGGAGAGTTGAGCCAAGATTTGATCTTGCACTTACTCTGGACTCCTTTCATAATTGTTGTGAATTTTTCATATAAACAAGCTAGATATCGCCTTCATTGATTTGCTTAACATGTTGAAAAATGATGAGAGTCACTTTCTAACCAAGAAAGATCAAGTCTTCTTGGTAGGGGCCAAAGGATCTTCTAAAAGAAGAACGATTCAAAGAAGGTAAATAGAAAGGCGTAAACAAAGGATAATAAGAGCAAATCGATCACGGATAGCAAAGGAGTTTGCTTCCACCGCTATAAGCCCGGACACCGAAAGACATCAAGAAAAGCATCTTACGAGAGGCTAACCAAAGAAGCTTAGTGAAGTTTCTTATAATACGCTTTTGTTCATGATTGAAATAAATTTTCTTTTTAAGTCAAGGTTCTACTTGCGTATTGGATATCGACTTTGGTTATCATAAATATAGATTTATGAAGGACCAAATGCAGTAGAAAGCTAAACAAATATAAGTAATCCTATGTGTGGGAAATGAAGCAAAGGTTGCAACATTAGCCATAGAAACTTATAGTTTAGCACTGCCTACGGGCAAATCTATTAAGTCAATAAGTTGTTATTGTATTCTAGTTCTCGTTGGAAACATTATTTCTATTTTATTGTTGGACAATGACATCTTTGGTATTATATTTAAGAACAATTGTTGTTCTATTTATAATAATAATGTTTTGTACAGAACTAGAATATTACTTAATAAATTTTGTATACTTGACTTACATGAAAATAATTTTGCATATTGAACAAATTAGTATAAGAAAAGGAGATGATTATTCAAAGAGTTGAATGTGTGTATTTGCTAAAATACAAGTGTGAATTATTTGAAAGGTTCAAAGAATTCAGAAGTGAAACAAATTGGCAATGTATTAAGATTCTTTGATTAGATCAAGGAATAAATACTTGTGCAATAAGTTTCTAGATCATCTCAAATGGTTTTCTCATAATGGACACATCCTGATACGCAATAATTAATTGATGTATTTGAATGAAAAATCGTACCTTGTTGGACATGAAAGCGGTCCATAATGATTTTACCAACATTCCAAAGATCCTTCAGGATCATGTCCTAGAAATGGTCGTGATATCTACGAAAAGGTAACCTCAAAATCCAAATTTCAAGACTCCATAAAAGTTATGGATGTGGAGGATTCCTAATCTAAAGTATGTTAAGATAAGGGGTTGTCCAACTTATGTGAAAAGGTTTCGAAGGATAAGCTTGGGACAAGATTTGACATGTACAGATTTGTGGGACATCCTAAAGTAAGTTTAGGGTATATGTTCTATAATTCTACTTAGCAAAAGGTGTTTGTTACGAAACACGCTGCCTTCTAAGATAAAGGTGTTTATCATTAAAAAGGGGCTAGTGGGAGGATAATAGATCTTGAAAAGTTCAAGAACCACAAAACACTATAAGTCAAATAAGAGGAACCTATAGATAGACCTATTGTACCACAACCGAATCGTAAATTTGGAATAGTACCGAAGATACCTAGGAGGTATGCATTCATCATGGATGATGATGATGAGGTACACATCATAGAAGATGATGATCCAGAGTTACATACGATGAGGTAAGTGTTGTAGACACTCAGAGAAATGGATTGAAGCAAGTTTCTCAAATATGGAACATTCGTTTTGATGAGGCAATCAAAAGAGTTTGATTTTATCAAAAATAAGAATGAACCTAGTGTGTACAAAAGGGTCAGTGGGAGCATCGTGACATTCCTAGTACTATATGTTGATATACTACGGATAAGGAATGACATACCAATGCTACAATCAGTAAAGATAAAGTTGTCTAAACATTCCTCCATGAATGGTTTGGGAAGAGTATCTTAATTGGGGATAAAATCTATATAGATGAATACAAGAGGATGCCGACTTAACCCAAGGAACGATATATTCATTTGATGCTAAAGTCTTTTAGCATGGCAAACTCCAAGAGATGTCTCATGTCGATGAGCTATGGAGTGTATCTCTTTAATAGTCCCCACAGACTCACGAAAAGAGAGGTCGCATGAGTGACAATCATGCATGCAATGAAATGTACGAGACCGATGTTGATCACCATATTCTGGAGAAGTTCACTATGAGTCAGTGAAAAACATCTTAAAGTGCTTAACCGGCACTAAGGATGTGATCATATTCATGGTGTGTCTAAATTAAAACTAGAGGGCTTAACAGACTCAAGTTTTTCAGACAGACCAAGATGACAGAAAATCCACTTTAAGGTAAAGCGTTATCTTGAAAAGTGGTGCAGTGAATTGGAAAGGTTCCAAACAGCAAAGAGTTGCTTGTTTTGTAATAAAGACAAAGTATATAGCTATAAATGAAGCTGTAAGTTGATTGTTTAGATTAAAAGTTCATTACAGAACTAGGAATAGTTCCCAAGTCTCATCTTGGATCTAAACATATGTTGTGGCACTTTCATTTGATTATTAGAATCATTGAAAGATGGGAAATCACTATAGAGATAGTGGACTCTCATGAACAACATTAGATATCCATTAACTAAAGCTTATCCAACAGCAGGATAATCGTCACTTAGAGAAGAAGAGTATGAGATACCATGACGATTGGCTTTAGTGCAAGTGGGAGATTGAAAGTAGTATGCACACAAGCCAATCATGTTTGATGATAAAGCATATACTTTGTAACAATCTTATTCATTTATTAATAAAAAGTATTCATTTATTAAAGGCTTTTAATTATCTACATGATGTCGTTTTTTTATAATATGTGATAAACTCATAGTTTTAAGCAATGCTTTTAGAATAATGATGATGATCATTCTAATGAGATCTAAATTCTTAGAAAGCTTAAAACAAAAATAGTTCCCAATCATTGGATTACTAAATTGGGGATTAGTGAATCCGGATAGATTGGTACATACGTTGCTTGCTCATTGGATGAGGATGATTGATCTCATGATCATTTGTGTGGAGACACTAAAGCAAGTATATAGGTGCTTATTAGAGAATAAGTTCACCGAGCGTGGCTCGCTAAGGAATACCTAATGGAGTTTTACTTGCTCATCAATAGAATTCTCAGTAGTGATAGTAAGACAACCGATCCTTGGACTTGAGATCATCATAGTATCTTGTGTATGATGAGTTATACTTTGACTTATTCCTTAAGACCCTTAGGGTATATCAAAGGGAATGCTTGGGTATAACAAGTTGTACATGGAGATAATATATGATCAATAAAGAATCTACCACTTCTAATAAAAGAAGAGAATGTCCTATGTGATTCGATAAATGACAACCCAAAGAGTCCTTGGCAAGGCGTAATGAAATTAGAAAGAAGTTTCTAATTTGCATTATTTGAGTTGTGCATTTAAGGATCGAAATACATATAATTAAATAAAATAAGACTTGACAAAGAATTCCATGTCTTATATTTAATTGGGACATTGTATGGTGGAAGGATTGAATTGTCGATAACTATTTACTCAAAGGTTCTTTTATGATTAATGTTGAAATCTATATTATCCGGAAAGTCGCTTGATCGCTAGGAAGGCTTATCCCTATCATTGTAGAATAAATATATTTATTTAAATAAATTAATTGTTTAATTTATTTATTTAAATAAGATTAGAATTGTTCTAATTGATTTATTCACAACCGGTTTAATATGGAGAACCTAAAGGGTCACACCATAAAAGGAAGAAAAATTATTTAAGAAGTTAATGGCATAATCGTAATAATGTGTTATGTATATTTAATTTAATATATGGTGATAGAATAAATTAATTAGCTTAATATTTATTATTTAATATTTTAGAAATATTAAATATAAATTAATAAGAGGAGTCTTATTAATATTATTACAATTATTATTATTTTAATTTCTAAAAGAGTTTAGGAATTAATTTAATATAAGTACTCTCATTTATTCCTAATTAGATTAGGAAGGAAAATTAGTTAAAGGAGTTTAATTAATTATCCCTAATAAGATTAGGGAGCTTAATTAATTAAAAGAATTTAATTAATTAAATAAATCCCAATTCCTTAATTGTTAAGGTGGGTTGCCCACATCTATAAATAAGAGGAGTCTTATTATGGGTGAGTTGGTTGTTGACTTTTACAACATACGTAATAATTCCAATAGTTGGGAGAGTACACCTTTTCTATAGAGATAGAAAACTAGGGTTTAGCCATAACACCCATCTTCTTGAATCCTTCTTCTTCTTTGGTGGATCACCTCTAGAGGCCAAACACTTGGGTGGCTAACGTTGATCAAAGGAAGGAACCAAACCCGGTGGATTCAAGTTGAACGCGAAAAGGATTGGAGGTGAACTTGTACCTGAGGAAGCTCGGATCTTCAAGGGTATGTTTGTTCTTCATATCTTTTTGTTTAATTAATAATTGTGCATAAAGGGTGATCTGGGTATATGGTTTGTAAAATTTTTAAACTCTGATTTTACACGTTTCCGCTTATTTTTGCAATTTGATTGCGTTCAAGAATATTACAAACCTAACATGGACTACATGTCCATGAGAACCTACTGGCCATTACCCTAAATGAGTGAAAGATATGATTGATCAAAAGAGAGTCCATGAATTTGAAACCCAGTTTTTTGGGTAACCCAGAAAACTCTAGAACTCTGCCTGACAGCTGTTTGACCGGCTTGAATCTCTTAAATATGATGTTGTTAGTATGTTACAGTGTATCACTAATGATTAATGACATGTATACTACATATCGATTACACTATAACACCTTAATAATAAACAGATTACAAATTATAAGTGATCAAACTGCGTTGACTGTTCACAGATTCTTTTCTGGGTTACCCAGAAAATGAAGAACACTTTAAACAGCGTCTGACAGGTGATTGACTGGCTTAGATTATTACCTTATGATGTTGTATAGCCTAAACCAATGTCACATTTTTATACCCTGGTATATATACCTCACACTGAAACCATTAACACCCATAAATATTACACAGAATCAAAGTTATTAGCAAGCCAAAACCGTTGATTGACCATGACTTCCATTTCTGGAAAACCCAGAATTGCAAGAACAAACTTAGGTGCTTGATTAGATCCTCAATATCTTTTGATTATGGCATAGTTTGACACCAAAATTGTTATAGGTTTGTACTACTACATCAAAGCTACAAATTGATTACACTGACCAACCCAGAAACTTAATAGATTGAAAATAAAACCTGGTCAAAGTAGGCGGGTAAAGGCTGTTTATCAGACCTCAAGAAAACTTTTAGCCACACTTCTTGTCACCAAAGCCTTTAGCGACGGTTTTTAATAAAAATTAATAATAATAATAAATAAAATAATAGAAATAAATCAAATTAATTACTAAATAATTAATTTCTAAAATACATTTTTAGTTATAATAAATTATTTTTAATATTTTGACATAAAAATTTCATTAATATTTAATTTATATAAGTATTAATGATAATAAAATTATTTAATAATTTTATTAAATAAATTAGTTAAAAATGATATTAATGTTTTAAAAATCATAATACATGATAATAAATTATTAAAAGTTGATACTAATGATTTAAAAATCATTATCATTAATAATAAATTATTTAAAGATAATATTGATGCTTTAAAAATTATTATGAACGATTAATAATTATATTAATGATTTTTACAATCATTTTAATTGATAATAAATTAGTTAATAATAATAAATCATTTTAAATAAATAATAAATTATTTAAGAATAAACTAATGATTTAAAAATCATTATCAATAATAGTAAATTATTTAAAAATAATATTGTTGGTTTAAAAATCATTATGAATGATTATTAATTACATAAAAATAATATTAATGATTTTAAAATTATTTTGAATAATAATAAATTAGTTAAAATTAATATTAATCACTGAGAAATTGTTTTAAGCTTCTAAAAATTATTATAAATAATATTTTAAGTAATATTTAAACTTTTAAACAAAGTTTACTAGAAAAATAATTCGATAATTATTCGATCAAGCTATAAAACACCGAATAAACATCGAATATAACCTAGAAACTAGTAAATTGATTAGATATCAACAGTTATTGTTTCTAATTACTGCAATGAACATATTTAGGTTGCGTAGACTGTGACGAATGAATTGTTTGAGTTATGATCTAGGGACAGAATCCTTGTAAGGAGAGAAGGATGTAACAATCCAAGATTTAAATAAATATTTTATTGAATATTTTATTGACGTGGTTGTTATTAGTAAATATTTGTGAGTTAAATTTATTAGATAATAATTTTATTCAATAGTTAGAGATGGAATGCTATGTTTTAATTTAATAATTAAAATAGTATGTGAAGTTATTAAATAAAATTATAATGAGATTATAATTTGTGATATTTGGATTAAGTGGAAAAATTTATTTAGTATGTGTAATTAGTTTATTTATCTAATGTTGGATATGGAGATCCAAATAAATAATATGAGATGATAAACTATAGTGTAAAGATTTATTAAAATAAATTAAATGGATTTACCCAAACAAGGCTTAAAATATTAAGTTTTTATTTTAAAGAGTTTTTGCCAAACAAAGCCTTATGACTTTTGAATTTTAATTATATTAAATAAAATAAATCAAAATAATAAATAATATATATTATAACTGATATACGTTTAAGGTTGTAACCATTATTTTATAATAAGACGTACATATTATGGTTCTATCAGTTTCTTTTATCTTTATGCATACTGTTAGTTTGGCATACTGATACTAAGAAGAGAAAAGAGCAGAGAAACTTGAGAGAGATTAGAGAGAGAGTTTGAGAGAAAGTCTAAGAATTCTAAAACAATTTTTGGATTTTTAGCAAGGATTGTTCAAACAATTGAAGGTATTTTAATAGTCTGAATATTATGTGTGTGTGTGTATATATATATATATATGTGTGTGTGTGTGTGTGTGTGTGTGTGTGTGTGTGTGTGTGTTTTACGACATAAACCTTCAAGTTTTGTGAATTCATTTTTTTGAATTATTGATATACAACAGATAACTTCTGATTATACGTGTTTGTGATGTTAGAGTTTGTATTTAGACAAGAATTAGTATGCTAATTACGTTTAAAAAGGTAGAGAAGTAATTACAGTACATATTTAGACACATGGCTTATGAAAGTACCAAATTTGGTGGTTAATTTGTTAGCTAATCTGTAAATTGAGCCTTGAATATGTTAGTTCATTAAGAAACGAAGAGAACGTAGTTTGAATGAGTTAATTTGGACAAGAATTGTGATCACAGTGGTGATTTTTGTGAATGATGTCAAAAATGTAGTTTTTGTACAAAAAACATAAAATTTAAGGATTTAACTTAGTTGAAGTTGTTGTTTAATTGTTCTAAGTTGGTGAATATGTGAGGAATTATGTTTGTGTTAGTCCTATACCAATTGGATGTGTTAAATTTACTATTTTGTGGGTGAAATTCGTGTTAGTTGGGCTAAAACAGAGTCTTTATAATGAATACATAGTTTTTGTTCGTGCATCATCAAGAATTTCTATTTGATGTCAAGGCCGTAATGACGCCTATGTATGGCGCAGCTTCACCATACCCTAATTAGAAATAGTTATATCTGTTACTTATGCAGACCTTGAACATCTATTGTGAACTAGTTTAAGAGATGTTAATGTAACAAACATGTAATGAAGAGGTTAAAACAGAACTGTATCATGTCATTAATAATTTCAAAGTTGTAAAAGGATTAGTAAGTTACGAACGCGATATGTTATGACTTAGTGTATACAATGAATAGTGAATAAGTGTTGTGAAGTTAACACTTATAATTTCTGAAATGTATATGGTAAAGTAAGACTTGTACTAAAATAAAAATTTAACTAGAAGTGTGTGTTATTTTGGAAAGTGGATGTTAGTATATCTAATAGCTATTGTGATTCTAATACTCTGCGTAGGTGAACGTGAGTTATAAATTTATAGCTTATGCACGAGGTAAGTTCCTTACCCTAAACTTTTAATGAGCAAGCTTCGTTACTAAATTTTATTTGAGCAAGCTATAACCCTATCTTTATTCGGACAAGTTTTAAATTCCAATAGTTATTGATTTATTCTAACTTATGTATAGTTAAGCAAGTTTCTTTAATTCCATTCTTGTATAGTGAATGCAATTTCTTGAATTCAAATTCCTAATATTGAACTGTCTTATTTCAATTACTTTGCACAAGTTAGTATCATGTTGAGCAAGTTTTTTTTTCAGCTTGTTATCAGTTAATACATGTTCAGTAATTCCATTTCTTATTTAATAAGATTATAGCCTTAGCTTAACATTTTTCCAACAAGGTTTATTGTTTTATTCAATGCTTAATCTTTTGGTTATTTCCAAGCATGCTTACGATTCTTAAACATTTTATCTTAAACTGTTATTGATCACTCGTAGTACTGTTAAGTCTTGTTGATTCAACTAATCCCTTAGTTGATAGTCATGAAACCCTAAATTACCCTTACAGCTTATCCAAACCAAACTTTCTTTGGTGTGGACTTGTACTCTAAAAACTAAGAAGAATAACCCTATATCAGGGGATTATTTTAAATTTACGCAATGACGTTAAAATGTTTGAGCAATACATAGTACAAAAGGCTGATCACCTGGAGTACGAGATGATGGTCTATATAGTCGTTTAGACTGTTAAAGGTTACAGTGAAAATATCTGTTAAGCAAGGACATAGATGATGATTATAGTCTTTTACACTGTTAAAGGTTAAAGTAGAAATACTTGATAACCTAGAGTATAGTTCATGGTCTTGTGTGTGAGATCTCAAATTTTATGAAATAAAAGTATTCAATTTTTCTATTTTGGTAAATAGTTAAATTGATAAAAGTTTAAAGTTAAGGGTGATATTTGAAAATTTTGCAAAGTAAACAAGTTGATATAAAATATTCGTTGTGTCGGAGAATATTCGTTTTAACAGGGAATAATCGTATGACGACACAATCATTGGTGGACCCTACAATGGAAGTATTGTCATAGTTAGAAAATGACAGAAATATCTTTTTATAAAAATAACAACGAAAGTTTTACCGTTAAACTGTTGAACTACCAGGTAGTAAAAGTACAGTAATACGCGTGGTTGCATAGTAACACACTGTATTGATTATTGATGCTTACATAAGAAGTCACTCAGTTATACTCAATTATTGCAAAATCAGAATTGCTTTGATCATATCTCCGATATTATTGATTCAATTATTGTCACAAATGATCATCTCGCATAATATGTTATATTATTAAATCAATAATTGAGACGACAAAGTTATTCATATTATTATTTAAAATATTGACAATGTCTAGAAGTTCTGACAAGGAGAGGTTTGGTCACCTAATTACGCGCCAATAAGGAGAAATCCTTATCGGAAAGCCCCCTCTTCCCGGGAACGACCTGGTTGTTAAATATTGTGAGTTATAATATTAATGATGAATAAGTTCGTGCTGATTAAAGATGAAATTGATAGTTCCATTATGTTGGGATTATTAGTGTTAGTGGAAATCGACATTTATTTCGATAATAATTGATGTCTGGAAGTTATATTGACCAATTAGGTAATTAATCGGATAAATGAGCAATTAATTACTATTAATTCACATGATTATAACTATTTGTTCACATGATGGTACTATTAATTCACATGGTATACTACTAGGGGAGGTGGTGCAAGTTTGATAATACTTGCATGACTAAATTAAAAATGAAGGAAAAGATGAAGGTATTATATTGTAATATTTCGAGCCCCAAAACATGCAATTTTCGAAACTATATTTTCCTATAAATAAAAGCTGTGACGCCCCCAAATCCGGGTCTCTTCCAACCCGACATATGGTGCTACACGGTACTACCATTCATACATACATTCAATTGAAATGCCTCAAAAGAACGAATATGTCTTATATATATTAAAATAATATTTACATTTCCCAGGTTCTTGATAACCCTTTCACTTGTTCTTGTCACAATATCAAATATATTATAAAAGTTCATCCTATACTATTACATAAGTATTCTACGGGTTCGTCTTCGTTTTGCCCTTATCCTTGTCAGAGCCTTCGGTCCGCTCGATCTTAGCTGTGTTCATATGGTTCAAGCAAGAGTGAGCATGACTAGCTCAGTAAGTACAACATTTCTAATAAACAACATGCTTTAAACATAGGAATCATATATCTTCAATAACCTAACAATAGTTATGAAGTACTATCGATAATTCAAAATAGCACTTCATTTCATTCAAAACATTTTACAACAATAATATTCAGTAAAACATCAATTCCGGTTCAAGACCTTGAGCATATCATAAGTTCTTTGAAAAGGACATCCCGACACTAAGTCCGTAAGTCCGGCATTATTTACGAGCACATCTAGGTGATCAGCCTATAGTACTATATGTTGATCAACACTACATTCATTAAACGTATGTACGTTTAAGTTATGGCAACTTCACGTGCCTGTCGTATGACGACAAAACATTTTTAGCATACTCAGTCTTCGATTGAAAACCACACCAATATAACTTGGTAAACATTATACATGCTTTGATAGAAACATAATTTAAGTCTAGCCAAAAGAATTGGCTTTGACTTCATCATACAATACTTCATGTGTAAGAATACATGAATCACAAAGCTTGTTCAGATTGAACTGGAACAAGGATTAAAGTACTTGCCTTTAGCGTCTGCTACAGTTAATAACATGTTCTTTGATTTAAGTCTTTGAGTCTTTATAGTAATGATAATATCACATAACACATTAGGTCATGAATGAGCATACATAGTCCATAATGTATCTTACCCTTCTTCTTAATCTAATTATGACTTAGATTTGTTATTATTGCTTTCGGCTTTTCGTTATGTCGTCCCTTACATTCATGTTCAATTGACCTTCATTAACCTTAATTGATAATACTTAAGGTTTAAACATGTCTTAACAATATTACAATCAAGCTTTAGTTTATTAACAATGAGTTACCATTCTTTCTATACTTGAAAACTTTCTTCTCTGCCTAAAATCTAGGATCTAGGCTATTTTATTATTGTTTTCATCTCGCATCTGCAACATGGAAGTTAGCGATACCTAGCATCTCGACTTGGCCATGCTGGCCATTTCACTTTACTTCTCTCGGCAGCATGGCGCGACTCTCTGAAATATGTCGAGACATCGTGTTTCAAGACTTCTCAAGCCACCAATTATTTGGTTTTAGTTGGCCATGGCATGGCCAACACATGTCTCTCGATAACTTTTTTGCAGATTTTGAAATTTTGCAAAACTCCCAGACGCATAACTTCTTTGTTATAAGTCCGAATTGTCTCGTTTAAGAGCCTACGGTTCACAAATTACATACTCTACGCGTTTATACAAGAATTTTATTTATTTGACTTCATTTGCTAAAATTTCACCTATTAGTTCATTTTTAACGAAAACGATAAACGTTCGTGAACGTTCAACTCTTGTTTCTTCGTTCTAAGTCAGAATCCGGTCATTTTTGAGTCCACAACTCTATATTGCCAAATATGACTTGTCTCCATCGAAAACTAGTGTTTTTGAGTTCAAACACAAAATACGACTTCCATTCCGAGAATTTCACGAATTCGACGCTTAACGTCCAATCGTGTGAATTCCGGCATAACTTTATTACTAACGATTTGATCATTATTCTAAATGGATTCTAACCATCATATAAACATTTCAAACTACTTATTACATTAACTTATTTTCAAATTAGGTTTTGACTTATTCCTCATAAGTTTATGGCTTATTTACTTATAACTTTCATGATTTCATTTATTATGACTTATTATTGATTTAAGTCCTTTACTCAATGTTCTCATATCATATCCAACATACTAACTTCATATGACAAACATAATACAAGTTTATCATAAGTTCATAACTTATTTAGGTTCAAGTTACTTATTCATAACTTATTCGGCTTAAGTTCATTCATTAATCACTTCTTATATGTTCTTAGCATAGATGCTTATTTCATTACACTTCTCTTATCATCCTATAATGATAGAGATGAAAGAATAATGGACAAGAGTCTTACCCTTGAAGAACTTGTACTTCTCTTCCTTGAAGATTTATCAAAGGTTGATTGACTTATTCTTGACTTTGTGAGCTTATCCTCTCAAACACTTAAGCACTTATCTTGATAGAAGTTGGATGAAATTTAATCAAGCAACAATTGAATTGTGGAGCTCTCTATTTATAGGCTTGGCAAAGTTAGGGTAGAATGGTCATTTAGGCCTTCCACCTCCTTAATCTAACCTCCTTACTATTCATTGCTTTGGCCCTAAGTAAACTTGCTTATCACAACACTTATCCAAAGCTTGACCATCACATAAAGTTCTTGCCCACCAAGTCTACCCATGGGTTGCACCATGGATCCTATTTAACCAATGGATCATGACATTGGGCTTGCTTAATTAATCTAGCTAATTCTTATTGGGCTTACATTACATTAGTTGGACTCTTAATTAACAAACCCTTTGGCTTGTATAACACTTCCCATTGGACTTCTACTAATATACTAATACTCCTACAAGTCCATTCCATTTAATTAAAAGCCTTATCATTATACCATACGTATAATTCTCGTATTCTAGTTTGTATATTAATTCATAACATACGTTATTCCATTCTTCATACATACTAGTACAATACTTCGTATCATACAATCATTACATTTTCTTCTTAACATTTAATATTCCTAATGTTCTCAAATTTAAGTCCGCATGCGAAATATTATGTTTTCCTTACTTAGATTATTATTACATGATCCATCTCACATAGATATTATAAAGTTACGTATTTCTCGAAAGTTCAAAAATAATTCTCGAGCAGAAATTGATGAATAGTGTTTTTCAAAAAATTTCTCGAAAAACTTTTATTTTCGTTTTGGAAATTCAAACACTTTAATTCTCCCATATAGTTAAAATACTACATCTTTCTAGTGTTTCTAGGTTATAGAACGACATTCATCTTACTAACACATAATAATAATAAATAATATTATTTTATTCATTATTAAAAGTATTTACAAAATGTTCGATTTTCTGGGGCGTTATCTCTCTCCCCCTTATAAGGATTCTGTCCCCAGAATCTCACTATATATAAAAAAAATTACACAAATATTTGAGGGTAATTCTTTTTCATCTTTTCTTCAAGTTCCCACGTTGCATTCTTCTACATCGTGGTTCTTCCATAACAACTTTACCGAAGGTATAACTTTATTATGCAGAACTTGTTCCTTTCGATCGATGATTTGAATTGGCAACTCTTCATACGTTAAGTCCTTCTGGATATGAATAGGCTCATATTCTATTACGTGCTTATAATCTAGCTTATAAGGACGCAATACCGATACGTGAAACACGTTATGTATTCGTTCTAGGTCTAGAGGTAATGCTACCATGTAAGCTACTTCGCCTATTCGTTTTAACACTTCGAAAGGTCCTATAAACCTTGGACTTAACTTTCCCCTTCTTTCCAAAGCGTATCTTTCCTTTCCAGGAAGATACCTTTAGAAAGACGTAAGAGCCTACTTCAAATTCTCTATTCTCTCGATACGAATCAGTAAACTTCTTCTGTCTATCTTGATCTGCTACCAAACGCATCCGTATCAGTTTAACAATGTCCGCTGTTTGCTGCACCAATTCAGGTCCTAGCATTCAGTGTTCTCCCACTTTATCCCAATGCAATGGTGTTCTGCATTTCCTTCCGTACAAAGCTTCGTAAGGCGGCATACCTATGCTTGTGTGATAACTATTGTTATATGCAAACTCTACTAATGGTAGATGATCATCCCAACTACCCTTGAAATCCATGACGCAAGATCTTAACATATCTTCTAACATCTGAATTGTTCTTTCGCTCTGTCCATCAGTTTATGGATGATATGCCGTACTCAACTTCAACTGCGTTCCCAACTGCTCTTGTAGACTCCTCCAAAAGTTCGATGTGAATCGTGGGTCACGATCTGACACAATCGATACTGGTGCTCCATGTCTAGAAATTATTTCCTTAATATAAAGTCTAGCTAATTGGTCTAAGTTATACTTGACCTTAATTGGCAAAAAGTGAGCCGACTTCATCAACCGGTCCACTATTACCTAAATCGCATCATACCCCTTCTGAGTAGTCGGAAGTCCTACCACAAAATCCATCGTGATATTCTCCCACTTCCACTCCGGAATTTCCAATGACTGTAACAAGCCACTTGGTCGTTGATGTTCGGCCTTAACTCTCTAACAAGTCAAGCACCTACTCACATACTCTGGCGATATCTCTTTATGTGTTCGCCACTAAAAACTCTCTCAAGATCTTGATACATCTTAGTGCTACCAGGATGAATCGAAACCTCAAACTATGAGCCTCTTGTAGAACTTGCTCCTTTAATTACATCTCATTCGAACCCAAATTCTTCCTTCAAATCTCAATAACCCCTCGTTATCAAGATCAGCATTTAGTTTCTTTTTCATTGGTTAACCGCCCTTTACTCGGTCACACTCTTGGCTTTTGAGTTTGCACCTCCTTGACTCTCTCTACGATAGTAGATTGCATCTCTCATAAAAAGTATCCTTGGATTCACTTGGCAACTTCACTTCTATCTCCATCCTAGCCATCTCTCATTATTAACTTTCAGTTTGAGCCGTTAACATAGATAACTTTTCCTGACCCTTTCTACTTAAAGCGTCGGTAACTACATTGGCTTTTCTAGGGTGATACAGGATTTCACAGTCATAATCCTTTATCAACTCCAGCCATCTCCTCTGCCTCATATTCAACTCCTTCTAAGTGGAAATATATTTCAGACTCTTATGGTCCGTGTATATCTCACATTTTTCCCCATAAAGATAATGTTTCCATATCTTTAGAGCAAAAACTACTACGGCTAGTTCAAGATCATGAGTAGGGTAAACTTTCTCATAATCCTTCAACTGCCTAGATGCATACGCAATGACCTTTGCATGCTGCATGAGCATCCAACCAAGTCCTCTATGCGAAGCATCGCTATAAAGTATGAAATTTCCTGTATAATCGGGTAATGACAAAACAGAAGCTTCACTCAATCTCCTCTCCAGCTCTTGAAAACTGTCATCGCATTTATCTGTCCACGCGTATTTCACCGTCTTCCTTGTTAAATTAGTCAACGGAGTAGCTATCTTAGAAAAATCCTGGATAAATCTCCGATAGTAACCCGCTAACCCTAGGAAACTCCGTACCTCAGTCGGTGATTTCGATTGTTCCCAATTCATCACTGCTTCCACTTTCGCTAGATCTACTGAAATCCCTTCTTGATCAATGACATGACCTAAAAACTGTACCTTCTCTAACCAAAATTCACACTTCGTGAATTTTGCATACAACTTCTCCTTCCTTAGTGTCTCCAACACTAATCTTAGGTGTTCAGCATGATCTTCTGGCGTCTTAGAATAGACTAGAATATCATCAATAACCACCACGATGAACTTGTCTAAATATTGTTTGAACACTCTGTTCATTATATCCATAAATACAGCTGGTGCATTAGTTAACCCAAATGACATCACAAGAAACTCGTAATGACCATAACGAGTCCTAAATGCTGTCTTTGGTACATCCTCCTTCCTAACCTTCAACTGATGATACCCCATTCTTAAATCTATTTTAGAAAAATACTTAGCCCCTTTCAACTGATCAAAGAGATCATCGATCCTGGGCAATGGGTATTTATTCTTTATCGTTAACTTGTTCAACTCTCGGTAGTCGATATAAAGTCTTAACGATCCGTCCTTCTTCTTGACAAACAGTACTGGTGCTCCCCACAGCGAAACACTCGGTTGAATGTACTTCCTGTCCAACAGTTCTTGTAACTGCACCATCAATTCCTTCATCTCCACTTGCGCCATACGATATGGTGCCCTGGAAACTGGTGCCGCTCATGGCACAATGTCTATGGTGAACTCGGTCTCCCTATCCGATGGAATACCCGGCAGTTCACTCGAAAATACATCTGCAAATTCACTCACTATAGGTATTTGTTCCATGGTTGCTACCACTCTCAGGGTATCAACAACATGACACAAATAACTTACACACCCCTTCCTTAATAATTTTCTCGTCTGTGTCATAGTTAGACAACACGAACGTCCCGGTGATCTATTCCCATAAAATACTACCTGAGGTTGTTTTAACGTTCTAATATTCACACATTTCTTTTGAATATCTTCACGTTCTAACCAATCCATCCCGAGAATTACATCAAATTCTCCTAACTTTATCGGTATTAAATCTACCGACAATTTACAACCCCGAATGTCTACGCAACAACTCCTATGAATATCTTCAACAGGAATTATCTCTTCATTTGCTACCTTAATATTTAAAGGTATAGGCAACTTTTCAGGAAGTAACTCTAATCGTCTAGCAAAATCACAAGCTATGAACGAACAAGTAGCACCCAAATCAAACAGCACGTAAGCATTTATGTCGTTGATCGGAATAATACCTGCGACGAAGTCCCCGATGTTGCATCTTGGTTTGGATCATATATTAAAGGTACGCCCATCGGCCTACCCATTGCTACTGGATCGCCAATAGCTAACTTCCCGCTATAAGTGCCCCTGTTCTCGTCCATCCCCTTCTTTGGGCAACTCTTTGCCATGTGGTCAGTTGACCCACACATAAAGAACCTATGATTCTTCTTTGGACTGGGACAGTTAGGTGCAATGTCCCCCTCCTGTCCGCAATTATAGCACAAGGCCTTCCCCTTAAGACAGACTCCTAAATGAGTCTTCCTGCAGGTCTTGCAGGCCTCCATCCTTCTCTTCGGGTCTCCTTGCTTTACTCTGGTATTCCCAGAGCTAAATACCTTCCTTTTCTCACAACTGCCACTAGCTCCTTCTATTTTGACCCCCCGTCAATCTTCCCTTTATTCTTCTTTTCTTTGTGGTACTGGCTCAACGCCTCGCTACCACCCTCGACGATTATCGCCTTCTCTAAAAGGGTTCCAAAAGTAGTGCTCTGGAACACAGACATATAGTTATAGAGCCAGGGTTTCAAGCCCTGCTCAAACCATCGCGCCTTCCTTACCTCGGTGTCCACTTGGTGTGGAGCGAACCTTGTCAGTTCATTAAACTTGGCGGCGTATTGGGGCATTGCAATGTCCCTTTGTTTCAAATCGAGGAAACTCATCTCCATTCTCCCATGCATGCTTGCGGGAAAGTAGTTCTCAAAGAATATCTCCTTGAACCTCACCCACGTTACATTCCCTATATCCGCTCTTGCCTGATTGGCCTCCCACCAAAAGTTGGCCTCTCCTTCATCATATA